>CM061030.1:58617430-58802430 GCA_030763125.1 Hippophae gyantsensis | reverse complement strand
TATGTATCTCTCATTATTTGGGGCCCTATTAACCTCTTTGGGCTTCTATTGAATCGAGAAATAAGTTTGATTGTCCATCATTATGATATAATAGATAGATAAATAATCTATCTAAATAAGGCATCCTCTTAATAATTCATATCGAAGCAATTGGATGTATGACTCAAGCTTATATGACCGATCAATAAAAATACTCTAATAATCCACCCCTGTCATAGATTCTATACATCACACTAGATAAATATTCTATTCATGGAATACGATTCATTTTCAAGATGCCTTGGTGGTGAAATGGTAGACACATGAGACTCAAAATCTTGTGCTAAAGAGCATGGAGGTTCAAGTCCTCTTCAAGGCATAATATTGAATATTGAGAATGCTCATTGATTTGGAATAAGTTTGGCAACGAATCATGAAATCTTTGTGATCTTCTCTATCTAATGAATGGGGAATCCGCTTTGAAATCGCCCGCCCTGCATCCACCCTCCCGAATATATGCTTCAACAAGAATCATAAAAGGGTAAATTGATATTATAGAAACCTATAGTAAAATGCCCACCTGTAACCTAGTAGATAAAGTACATTACATAGTCCATTTTAGGAATTGGCGACTTACCTATTCATTGACTTTGGCGCTAAACGTTTCCAAAATGGGTACTATTGAATCGGGTGAATTCAATAATAGACATATGTTGGCACTCCATCCTTCCTTCTTCTTTTAGGGCATATCCGAAAAAGAATCTGATAATTTTTGGTCATGAATATCTGAATAGGATGAACTGCTTTATGGATATCCTTACTTAGGAACAATACAATTCAAATTTTTTGATCAATTGGAATGTGTATTGTCCATATAGAGGATATTTCAATCTAGAAGATCCGTCGACCTGAGATGAAGAGAAAGATCTATCTATTTTATTTAGTTATTCAGTTAAACCAATGATTCGTTATTGTAGAAAATAGTAAAGCAACATTGTAACAAATAGCAATAACCATTTTATCCGACATGCATATTTTTTATTTTCCAATGGATTTACATCTTTCATTAATGGAAATATTTTGATGTAGTGAGTAATAGCTCTGGTTGTTCATTGTTCAAGAATTCTTGTTTAGGTAGTTTGTACCATCCATACATAATGTTTTGATCTAAGATTTCAATTCTTCCATGTTTCAACAGTAGTGTATTGTTCCATGGAGCTAAGGTAAAAAATATGAAAGAAACATGTTTTTCCATTACTCTACCACCTAGTCAATTCTATTCCACTTAATCCCTGTTTTATGGACACATATCTTTCTGGCTAAGAAATGGGAAACCTTTCTCTTGTTACATGAATCCAATTTTCATTTCATCCGGGAAAAGCTATCTTTTTCTCAACAATGTCTTTGTCATTTGATCCAATAGCATTCTGTTAGATAGGAACAACTTTGATAAATATTAATAACTCTCAGATTGAATATTAGAATGGAAAAATCCATTAGATAATGAACTATTGGTTCTAAGCCATCTCTGGCGAGAAATCAACAATTTGAAGTACTTTTCTTGCATATTCTTGATAAACCAGCATTTATATAGAAATGTAGGAAGATCTGTTTGGAAAGTAAGAAGCCCTTTTGACATCAATTCATCTGCAAGAATTCTCGATGTGAAAACACAGAGACAAAGGGCTAATCTTTGAATAGGAAAAAGAAGAGATCTACGGGGTTCCAAATGAATTGACTTATTCGAAAAAATTCTTGTTCTTTAAAGGATCTATCTCGTGTCTAGTACTACATAGTTCCACTCTATGATAATTTTGAACCATTCTCTTGAAACCCATGATTTTCATCATAAATGATCTATCTACCTCGAAATGACCTAGCCCAATAGGGAAATCTCAATTCATTGGGCCTTTTGATCCAATCAAATAGAAAGCCTAAAGGGTACCATATTCTAGGAGCCCAAACTATGTGATTGAATAAATCCTCTTCTATTTGTTGCGGGTCAAAGGCTCATTCCCCTTCTTCAAACTCCGATTTGTATTATTCATAGAGAAATCTCTAATCAATGATAAAACAAGACCCATTTTGCATGATATCTAAGGTATTCCTTCGTTCGAGCCGAAGAAGCAATGTCTCTCGATCATTATCAAACTGGCTGCAATCTTTTTCTATCCGTGAGGACCCTACCAGAACGCTTTCTACTTCTAATAGGCCATGAACTAGATTAGAATAAGTCTTAACGAGTCTATAAAAAGTGATCCCACTTTTTTCATCGAGTTTGGGTAGAGATGAAAGTTCTTAAGTGACTAATTCGACAGAACAACTCAAAAGATAAAGAAGTATCGTTAATTTCTTAATGCTTGTTCCAAGTTTGAAGTACCATTTGTACAAATAAGAATCCTTTTCGTTATCGTTACATGATTTCTTCTTCATATAGATAGATATAGGATCTATGGAGCAATTACTTAAAAGTGCATTTTGTGCAACAACCCTTCCTATATGATAGAAAAGGATCCCATGGTCCTGAATCGATCTTACCTAGGATTTCAAATCCCAAGTTTGAATATAAAGAGTAAATCTAATTATATTAGTGTCTATAATTGATTTATTCTGTGTAATACTAATTGATAAGTGCTACAAGATCTCATACATTGGAACCCATGGTTATGGAGGTTATAGACCTGAATCCATTAGTATGGAACATTTCTTTTCCAAGTGAAATCCCTTAGTATATGAAAGAGTGAAAAGGTGCTTTTGTTGTTGTGGAATAAGAAGTCTTCGTATCTTACTGCATGTATTTAATTTATTCGGAGTTATTAGAGTGGGATCCACTTTTTGGGGAATACGATTCAAAACAATAACAAGAATATTTCTAGTGGAACATCTTTCATAATTCCTAGAGAGATAGTTCACTAATAGACCGAGGGATAAGTAATTCGACTCATTTACATCCAGATCATCAATGTTTGGAATCCATATTATGCAATAATTAAACCATTTTTATCCAGGAACTTGTTCAAAAATACTGTAATGAAAGGAACATAGGAGTTTATCGCTAGGTATTTGACCAAATAGGATCGTCCAGTTCCTATAGAACTTATCACTAAAATACCCCTAGAGAGGGATAAGGCTAAGCAGAGCGAAAAAGGGTTTTCCATGAGATGTGAAATGAAAACTATTAGTTCCACAAGGGGTTTGTGAATAAGTGATTGTCTAATAATAAGCAAGGAATATCCGCCTTTCTGCTAAACAGTATGTATTGAACTCATAATTCATTTAGATACTTTTTATGAATGTCAACTAAGTATCGTAAGGAAATTTCTCCTGGTTGTTTAATCAATTGATAACCAGAGTCATTTTTTGATAAATGATCATTGTGAGTTAGACTCAATAGAATTTTATCAATCCTATTTTCTTTCGTTAAGGTGGAGAACTAAACCAAGAATTATCTTTCTTTATCATCAATCAAATCATTGTTCGAGACCTAGGATTCTATTTTATCATCAATCCAATCATTGTTCACTTTTTCTTTTTATTATCAATGAATAGATCTATACTTGTATGACTTAGATGTTTCGTATTTCTCGAAAAAGCAATTCAATTGATGGGATTGGGTATGATACTTATGAAATTGATGATATCGATGAGATTGATATTTAAATCTTTCTTCTTAGAATGTATTGATTTGACTCCATAAACTAGATCACCATCCCACAACATGTTACCGCCAAAAGCAGAACCCCATATTTTTCTAGAGAATCTCCTAATTGTTCTAGAGCAACTAGAAAGATATTTTTTAACTAGAAAGAATTCAATTCAGATGTATGATACTTATCCAAAAGTTTTCGCAACTCAATCATGTATGATGGAATCATCAAAGATTTGACCCTTTCGAACTCTGTCTGTAACTCACTATAGGCTCGAGAAACAAAAAAAAGTGTATAAACGAGGTATCCAACAAGTATATACATATAGTGTTCTTATCAACCAATCATGTGCTCCATGCTCGTACATGCTGAGCTAGACATTAATTTCATTCGTGAGAGAATTTTGGCCAAGAATTTCAATGTGTAGTACATACCATCTTATGAGCAACTAGTTATGCCTTGACCAAGTCACTTTCCATTAAAGCCTTTCTTAAGTTGTGCGGCAAACAAAGCATTATCCAACTACCACTAAGTTTGGGGAGGACTAATGAGAAGAAGAATGCTAGTGTTATTACGTGTGAAAAGGAATAAGTGGAGATCAAGGTAGACAAGGCCATCTAGTAAAGCTTACACTAGTAGTAAGGGTGTACTCATCAAGCATAACATGCTCTAGTGGTCCATAAGTCACATTTGGTGATCCAGGAGCTACACGTAGACTATTATACTTAACTATTGGTTCTTATTTATGTATTATATTATGTAAAAGTTTGTTACAAAAACAATTTGCAATTGTAGGCTTATATGCATGCCTAGCTTTTATTATATAAATAGTCTATGTATTATATACATTGTACAAAGCAATCAATCAATGAATGCAAGATATAATCTCTCTCTCATGTTGGTAATCATAGCTTAATGTTCTTAGCTGTCATTGGCTTTTCTACCTTTACATCAACCAAGGGGCCCATATCTTAATGAAACCAACTCACTAAAAAAAATACTCATATCTTAATGAATCTCATTAATTATTGAATACGAGATGTGATTTCCGTAAATAAAATGACACAGATCTGAATTAAGTACCATTCTATCTATTAAAAAATGTTTTTTGTACCGAGGTAACACGTGACAAATAGAATTTAACCTGGTAAGACTTGTTACCATAGCATGAAACTAATATAATGAAAAACACCCTTAAATTTCGGTTCAGCATTTGGCTAAATCAGCTTGAAATCACTTTGAGTACGTATCTCAGAGAAGTTAATAACTTTTTCAGCATTTTTAAACAAATCGGGGATCTTTCAAGTGTATAATTGCACTAAATTAAAGAACCATGTTCTGCGAATAAAGTAAGAGATCAAAAAATTATATCTTTTACTTTTTTCTGTATTTTAATGGGGTAACCTCTTTAGATACTTTGGACCATCTCCAAATGAATCTAGCCTATTTTCAAATCATATTCACGCACAACTCATAAGATCATCAATTCCGTTTTGTTTAAAATATTTAGGGCTCATTATGTAGTTTATCAAGAAATACAGCATATTTTACCCCAAAATAATAATAATAACAGAGAGTCTACTGTGTATTTACCAAACGAACTTTCCTTCTTTTTTATGTTTTTGTCTTGTGGTTGACTTAATTTATATATTTTTAAAAAATTACAAAATTAACGTTATTAAATTTTATAAGAATAAAAATAATATTATCTAATATTAACTTATATCCTTTAAATTTTTTATAAAAATAAAAATAGTATCATCTAATATTAGCTTATATATTTTAAATTTAAGTTAATGAATTTTTATTATTATAAATTTTATGAATATTATACTAGATAATTTTAAAAAAAAATTAACCTTTTTATGTAAGAAAGATCGAAAGATATACCTTTTGGAACCTTCAATGTAACATTTTCTAGATAATTAGAATGATTTATATATCATAAAAAGCATATCTACTATACTATTTTATATAATTAATTGGAGAAATTATTGGGGTAGCAAATCTAAGATATATTTTACAATATTATATAATATTAATTAATTATGATAAAAAAATTATCAATTAAATTGAAATTCATGATATATAGTAGTAATTTATTAGTATAGTATTATTTATATATTAGTACATGATGTTAATTATTTGACCTTGAGAAAACTAGTTGAGATCTCACGCAGAACTCCACTAAAACCACTTCCAAGTTCCAAGCATATCCAAAATACCTGCCTGGGGTCCTCTTGTTTTTTATTTCAAACCTTTTTTAAGTGGTATTCATCTGCAAGTAGGTACTAGTTTCTCATTTCAACAACATATCTTTCTTTTTCGAGCTTTTATATATTAGAACCAAGATCTACATATCTTGTTCTTACCACATCAACATTTTGCAAAACTTGGAGTGTAATTTCAACAACAACCCAGAATTCACAGCTAAAAGTTATGCAGAGACCAACTTAGAAACTGAAGGTAATTGAGTGAGAGATCAGTTGAATTATTGATTATCAAAATCAAAGCTATATATTTTCACGGCTTCTGCATTAGATAGGTTTATCTAATACACCCTTAATTTCCCATAACTTTTGTTTGTTTCTTTATTGCTTTAACAAATATTCACAGCAAATTTTGTCTCTCCATGTGATTTTTTTTCTTCTTCTTATATATTATTTCTGTGTATTCTTCAAACGAGAAACGATAAATCTTTTGCTGGAAGACCAGAAACAGAGAACTACTTGGTAGCTAGCCATATATTCAAGGCCTCCATTTGAATAAAAATTAACTATAAATTACAAAATACCTCTGTTTTTTGAAATAGCAAAAAGATCTCATAGTTTTCAAAAATAAATGTATTTTCTATTGTTAAGATTTCTTAACCTTTTAAAGGAATTATTTGCAATAAAATTAAGAAAAAGTTAAGAAATTAAAAGGAAGATATTATAATAAAACAATAATACACGAAGTATAATTGTCTATTTTTCACGCTTAAGGATACTTTTATAACTTTAGAAAACTTCAAGGGATTTTATAATAATTTTCCCAAAAATTAATTTATATGCATACAACTCTTCTTTTACGAAAGAAAAAAGAAAAATTAGTCTATATGCATATATCCGTTAAAAAAGAATTTTTTCTTAATTTTTTGTTAAATATTAAAATATCAAATCCTATAAATGGTACAATTATCTTTCACTTATTATATCACATGTGATAAATGAAATCCTCAATTTAAATTGATACCGCTAAGGTATCCAAATGTAAAATAGAATTAAAAAAATATCTCATGACAACCATCCTTGTAAAGAAGTCTTAATTATTTCATTACGTTCAAAATTAGAAGGCTTAATTACTTCATTAGGTCCTAAATTTTGAACAATTTTGTAAGTTTTTAAATTTTTAAAACTATGATTTAGATATATAAGTTTTTAAAAATTCACATATTAATCTCTAAAAATTTTAAATCGTATGATTTAATTCTCAAATTTTTAAAATTTTATAAATAGATTATATCTTGACATATAAAATACATACATGTGATTCCAAATTTTGAGACATTTTTATAAAATTTAAAGTTTGAAGAATAATTAATGTCATTTAAAAATTTAATATTCAAAAAGTTTTAAAAATTTGATCATTACATCGCTAATTTAAAAACTTATAAATATGTGTGAAAATTTTAAAATATGATACTCATTCTTAAAAGTTTCAAAACATATTTGAATGTATTTAAAGTTTACTTATACAGTTAACGGATGAATGAATGACATCCTAGTATCTTTCGCAAAAAGATCAAAATAGAAAACATTTCCGACGATTATTCTCCTTTTTTTTATAAGCTATATGTGCAAATAAAATTGATTATGTAATGGTAGTTTTGGCTATTTCTTAATGTAGATTTCAAGCGACAAATACTCACTTTTTATACCATTCATCCACATTTTTATCAACTTTTGCTACATGATGATTAATTGTAGGCCACTGGTGTCAAACCAGTGTGGCACACCAACGGCTGATGGTTCAATATTTGTAACTGGAAAGTTTTATATCGAATACAGTTCAATTGGATTTTATTTATTTATATTGTTTTAAATATTATTATTTAATTTCCTCATTTTATTTGCAGTCCGAAGAAAATAAAACGTTTCTGATTGATTTGAAGTAGCATTTATTGTTGTACAGATCACTTCTGTTAACCAAAGAAAACTCAATTCATATCACTTCTACCAGAATACCAGGTACACTAATATTTTAGCCCTCCTCTTTTTCATATAAGAATTATGTACTTAGCCAACTGAATTGCATCCAAGAAATTCTTAGCCAACACAATTCTTTTTTATGCATGCACAAGTAATTTTCTTTGCATTTTCTCTTTAAAACAAACAAACAAACAAACAAACAAACAAAGAGAAAAAATCTGAAAGAGAATTCAAAACCAATTTAAGAGCCACTATACTGATAATAATGCATTTAACTATAAGGAAAGAAAATTAAACATAACTTCTCAATCGAAACATGAGGCAAGTGGGGATCACTGTACAGAGTAAAACACGACAATAGTTTACAAGGCAACGGCCTTAGTCTCTTAGAGAACTAGAGTCAGCATTTAGACACCATGGAATTTCTAACTATGCACCTTCTTGTGTTTCTTGGTTAGCGAGGGGGTTCGTTCCATTCACTCTTGACTTCATCACTTTCACAATACTTTCCCAACCATCTAGCTGATTGTTGTCACTCCCTCTTTTATTCATAAATCTGTGCTCAAATCCGTTCGCATCAGTCATTAATCACATCCCTTTTCGTTATGCTTCTTCCACTAGTTTGTGAGAACAGGCTGCCACTGCATCTGCAACTGTGAGGAAGATTTTGTTTTCTCCAATCAAATTCATAAAATTGGCTGCATGAAGTTTGTCAATCACCACTGGACCGGGATTCGCAAGAACAAGCTGTTTGACAATACGAGAATCAAGAGGTAAGAAAATATGACTTCTAAATGGCAGTATGCATAATGATAAATGTCATATATATAGTAGGAGGATATAGCATTGATATAGTTATGATCCACCTGAATATTTCGCTTTTGGAGACTTCTGTACAAGTCTTCCAAGGCGTGAATGCCACTAGTGTCAATGTCAGTAACAGCTGCAACAAAGATATGTCAAACCCCAAATACATTGAGAAATTGAACTTAGAAGATCTAATTGCAAAGACTTGGCATAAAGTTGCTTACGTGACATTTCAACTATCAAATACTGAATGATTCGTTGGTAGTCTGCTTTTAGACGTTCTTCTTCGTCAGCCAACCATCTCAATATCCTGCATGGAATTTGAACTTGAGCATTGAAAACTACTGGAATATTACTTATTAGGAGGATTAAAGGAGCTTCAAGCTCATGGTTTTAAGTTATATGTGTAATGACTTCCATTCATAATAGCCTTATTTACTTTCAAGGATTAATTATAAACGGTACAAGCTTGAGCTTAACAAAAAGGTATTAACTTAATACCTCTCCTTTACATAGTTGGAGTTGGAAAAGTAAATTGCAGAGTCAACTCTCACAATCAAGACACCGGGAACCTTAGTTGCATCAGGATATTGGTGGATGTTTCTGTAAACTGTTGTTCCAGGTATCTTTCCGAGAATTGCTGTCCGCGGCCTTGTAACTTGTAAGAGAATTTTGGCAAAGGATATTACAACCTAAAATGACACAAAAAATACAATTAAATCTCTTAGTCTGATTCTCTCCGTTGACTATTCAGATATGAGTTTAGTTCGTATAATGTTACCGCAATTAAGAGCCCTATCTCAACAGATGAAAATACAACACCAAAAAAGGCTCCCATGCAAGCGACAAAGTCGAATTTATCAATCTTCCATATCAGAATTGCTGCTTGTATATCGACTAGGCTGATCACAGCAGATATGATGATGGCAGAAAGAATGGCATTTGGGGTGTACTTGAAAACTGGAGTAATGAATTGCAATACTAGGAATACAACACAGGACATCACAATGTTTGAGACTGCAGTTTGACAACCAGCCATGTAATTCACCGCTGAACGAGAGAATGAACCTGCATGTAATGAACATATATAAGCATTTACAAAGTACCTGTTCAGGTTTTGCATAATGATGTTGTTTAAATGATTGTGTCCATTTCTTCTAATTGACATGAGTATTTCAGCATAAGAAATTTATAATTTTCTTTGTGCTTTCTTATCAGTTATCACCTGTTGCGACATAGCAGGAAGTCATGGAGCCAACAACATTCATGGCTCCTAGTGCCACCATTTCCTTGTTTCCATCAAGCTGATAGTCCTTCATGCTAGCAAACGTTCTTCCTATTGCTACTGCCTCCTGATAAATTTATTCCACGGAATGATAGTTCTTTTAAAGGTATGAATATAGAAAATGATGTATATGACCAAATTCTAAAGAGAGGGCAGAAAGATTGCTCACCGTCAGTGCTACCATACCAGCCACAACACCAATCCTAATCCCTGTCAGGAGATTTGCACCCCTAAAATATATTTCATGCACTGATGATGGATTGATTCCTTTCTCTATATGTCTCACCTTAATATAATAAACAGGGATTTTAGCATAGGCGTAAAATATTATGATTTAATCACCATGCTTTGTGAATTACTTACAATTTCAACTCCTTGCTTTTCAGCATGAGTTAGAAAAACAAAAAGAGTAGACAGAATCACTGATATCAAAGGGGATATTGCAGGCACCCAGAAGAATTTCTTGTTCTTCTTTCCCTGCTCACAAGACACAAGCGAGTTACACAAGATGTTACAAGATGATATCATTTTAAGGTAAATCATAATAGTGTTTTGGATTGCTTACGATGTATTTAGCAAGTAAGAGAAAACTTAAGAATGTTGCTCCAATCACTATGGTTTGCCAATTCCACTGCAAATAATACGATAGCATAGATTTGAATCAATAACATGAGAAAACCCTTTCATCATTATTGACACACTATAGAAAGCAGAAGAGGAATAGAACATACTCCATGATGAACTGATCCCCATACCGAGCGCATTACAGAGATAATATCAGTTTTCTTTGTGAAGTGTTTGATGCCAAAAAAACCTTTAAGTTGTTGGAGGGCTATAGTGATTGCAGCTCCACCCATAAAACCAACAATGGCAGCATGGGATAGAAAATCAATCAAGAAACCCAGTCTGGTTAAAAGTAGAACAAAAAAAAAATTAAATAAATAATAAACATATAACATTAACTAATGAAAATAAAGCTCAATAAAAAATTTAAAATAAAGCTGATCCTTCGAAGGGCCTAGCACATGAAAGCAAAAGAAAAGACAATACATAAATTTCACTTTTAGCCTTGAGACTGACTAATCCAATTACCTCAAAACCCCAAGGGTGACCTGTGTGATTCCAGCAAAGAACGTTGCCGTAAATGCAAGCCGCAGATATTCATGCTTATGTGTAGTGTGATCGATCTCGTTTTGAAGCAAAGTACCAATCAAGAGTGAAACCACAGCCACTGGTCCTATGGCTATATCTCTTGAGCTCCCCATGCAGGCATATATCAATGGTGGGACAAAGCTAGAGTCTAAACAAGTTTGGGACAAAGCCTCAGTGCAAACCCTATAAAACCGTGGCTAATAAAAGGTATAAGAAATTTGAACGAAACTTACATAATCCATACTGGGGATCCAAATTTGCTAGTTTTGCATACGCAATGTCCTGTTTTAACATTCAATTGAGATCGTCATAATTGTGAAAATGACATGATGTAGATTGTATATATAGTCTTTGCACGACTAATCTACCTGAGGGATACAGAGACTTGCAATAGTAAGTCCAGCTATTATATCTCCCCTAAATTTTTTTATATTGTAGTTTCTTCCCCACTCAAGAATGGGAAAAACAGCCTGCATGCCAAGAACAAACTTCCGAGACCTAGTTTGATCCTTGAATGGTCGTAACGGATCATCTGAAAAGAATGTTTCTTTCATTGTATCTGTAAACTCCTTGAAGAGGTTTTGCTTGGGAGGAACTCCCACTTTGTAAACATATGGGGCATTTTGTGCATTTTGATGTGAATATGACATATTTCCAGCAGCTGTCTCATTAGTTCCAAGTCCTTTATCAGCTGAGTGACCCAATGAAGCCATGGTCAATATCCCACCAGGTAGTTCTGAGAAGAAAAAAGAATAAAAAGGTCAAACGACAAAATAGGAACAGTTTAGTTCAGGATGCAAAATGTGTTTAGCAGCTTCTATCTCCAAGATTATATAAGTTAATTACTCAATATATTCACGTGGATTAGTACATAGTCTATCTTGAACTATAGGTTTCATGAGCACATGCCCAATTTAAACTTTGAAGAAGTCACATCACATTAACAAAACTACTAAAAGAACCACACAAGAGCAGAATAAAAAAACTATAGTTGAGGAAAACTGAGACTAACCCAGAAAAAAAATTATTCAAAGCTTTGCATAATCTATGCTTTAAAGGTATAGAGCTTTTGTAAATGCGATGAAAGCAAGTAACTAAGGAGCTCTTCCTTAAATAAGCTATCAATGAATTTTGGTCAAAGTTTTGTAAGTGGAAAAACCAAAACACCATAGGCAATCAATTACAAATCTGGATCTGTTACATAAGTCAACTACATGATTTTCAACAAAGCATTCGTTATTTTAATTTCTAACAGCCGACACATGGATAATTCAATTGTTTTTTTTTTAATATAAGTAAACAATTCGTCATCTCTTCCATAATTGTGTTGCTTAGAGACTAAAATATGTATTCTAAACTGATGTTGACTTGGAAACACACGTGGCAATAACTACAGCGAAAAACCACATACATGTAAGCCAACTTCTTATCTTTATGACCCTTGTATAATATTATATGCATGAAGAGTGATTGGATGTTAAATATGGGATGTGGATAAGAAAGTAATTGTGGGACCATTTTCTAATAAAATACCAATTAAATTGTGATTGTATGCATCAACTTGTGATTAAAAAACATTATTCTAATTTTTATTCAAACATGATTTTCAAATTAAATTTCATCATCAACAAGGTACAACAACAGTTTTGGTTTTATCAGTTGTTTTACATTAGAAATATGGAAATAAGTCTTGTGTGATAAAAAAAGCTCCAATTTGTTTACAAATCCCTTATTCTTTTCCTGCAATCCACAATCTCTGATTAATTACGAATCTTTTGCAGTAACAAAATGATACAACTACCAACCACACAAAATGAACAAGTGCTGATACCAATATTATCTTCTATGCATTTCATGTTAGATTGATTGAACTTGCTATTCAAATCAGACTGACGTTGACAACAAGAAATAGAATCCATGCCTTTTAACTTTAAATCTGATGCCTCATAAAAAGGAATTCAGAAAAGTTTTAAAAGAACAGGGAAGTACTTAATCTGTAAAAATTAATGAATCAAATAAGTAGATATTGAAAACCCAGAAACCTAACTTGACCAAGCCCGACTAAAGGCGTGATGATTATACTAATTGATTACTATAATTAGAAAACCCAAAATTGCATAAAATGCACTGTTTTATTAGAACCCTAATACAAATTCCAACCCACATTGGTCTTACAGTAGAGTAAAATAATAATTACATAAAATCAAAACCTAAATCAAATTTTCTTGCTCTAGAATTATATGGAGAATAAAGACATCTCACCCTCTTTCAAATGCCTCTCATGGAAGCCGTTGATAGTGGGAGGTCGAATTACACTTAAAACCAAAAGCTCCTCTTTTCCCAAATCCACACGAATCCACTTGCTCAATACCTATTATTGATTAAAAAATCCAAAGGAAAAGAGAAAAAGAACCAAATAAATACTAATAATAAAAAACAAAACATATAAAATATTCAAAAAGTTAAATCGCAGAGGCAGTTTGCACCTTTTTCGTTCCTTTTCCACACACGAACGTGGTCGTGTTTTGAGAGATTACAACTTCAAATAGCTTCAAAAAGTGTAAAAAAGGTAAAAAAAATTAATAATTATAAATATGTAAGGGATGATGAGGATGAGGAAGTGAATAACTAACTCACTTCCGTCCAGGTTCAAATGAATCTTATGTAGCTACTGACTCATTAAAACCACCCTTTTCAGTTTTTTTTTTTTTTGAAAAAAAAGTCCTCCTATAAAATAGATTATTGAAAGAACACATTTTTTTATGAACATTAATGGATGGATAGCAGAAAGCTAAATCTAACTGTAAATAAAGGGGAATATATATATATATCTCGTATAAGTTAGAACTGAATAAAAATTTCCAGGTAACATAAAAAGAAGGTAAGGATGAAAAAATAAAAAATAAAAAAACTTTGATTCAAACCTTTGAACGAATATTGAGTTAACTAACTAATACCAGGTTACCGAATCCAAGAAATTACATGTATAACTTATATAACATCGTTTTAGTATAGAATCTGGCCTAGAGTTCCTCGTTGCTTTATAAACTATATTATTTTATTATTTTTTAAAAATAATATTAAAATTTATAATCTATATTTTTAAATTAAAATTGATATCATTTATAGTTTAAGCATACAAATAACTTAAGACATTTTTCTAATATAATAATAAGAGTATATATTGACACAATTTAAATTATTAATTTTACAATTTTTTTAATTAATGATAATTTTATTAAATTATAATTAAATATAATGTTAAAAATTAATTTTATGCACTTTTATTTCTATATTAATAAAGATAACTATATTAATATCACCTAAGGAGGAGGAGGAGGAGGATAATAATAATAATAGCAGCAGGGGCAGCATTGAAATTTCAGGAAGACTCGTAAGTTGTACATAGATGATAGATGTAGAATAATAATAATAGCATTGAAACTTCAGGAAGACATGTATACAGATGATAGATGTGGAGTCCTGCTTGCTACAGAGAGCGATGACAATAATTTTGCAACATGACGATCTGTTTTTTTATAATTTTATTTCATTTTTTTTACTTATTATATTTAAGAATCTAATGGTCAAAATATTATTTTTTTATTGATAGTATCAAATCATTATATGTATTAAATGTAAAATAAATAATTAATATTTAAAAATAAATATAAATAATTAGAAAAAATAAACAGATAATCTTAATCTATAATTTTAGTTGATCTCAAACTCTACGCCATGAATATTTTAAAAGATGTACCGTAAGAAATAAGAAAATTAAATAAATATAGGATAGAAAAATATGTTATATCATATTAGGTTTCATGTATCATAATTATTTTTATTAATAAATATTTTATTATTAATAATACTAATAATGATATTGTAATTAATTTTAGGATTAAAAAATTTATTTCATATATTTTTGTCATAACTTCAACAAAAATAAAAAAATTTAATATCATACAAAATTTGAATCCACTTTTACATCGATATTTTTTACACTTTATTATGTATTAAAATTATTTTAAAAATATTATATTCACACATAATATAACATAAAAATTAATGTGTTTATAAATATTTCTTCAAAAGTAATTGTGTTAATTCATAAAATTAAATCTATAATATCTATTATATAATTATATTAAATAAGTATAAATTAAGCCATATAAATTTTTATAAAAACTATTTAAATATTTTACAATAATTACAATAATTATATTTAGAATTTAGTTATAATATAATTTATTTAATATTTTTATTTTATTAATTAAGTAATAAATTATTAATATTAAAAATATCAAAAATTATCTTAAAAATTATTTAAAATAGACTCAATTTCCTTGAAATTTACATATAACATATAAAAATAATATTATATCTCATTCATTTAATTAATTTTAGTAGTTGAGATAAATTTTAAAATTAAGGTTCAAGATTGAATTTATGAAAGATATTATTGATCTTAACTATTAAAGAAAACTAATTAAATAAATGAGATATAATTTTATTTTTATATATTTTTGTTTATTTATCCGGAGCCATCCAGGAAATATTTTTAGATATTAATGATATTATTATATTTTTAGTTAAAATAAAATTAATAATATTTTTTAATATTTTAATAAATTATATATAACAAGTATGTATTCATCACTAGTAAAAACTAAAAAGAAGAAAGATAAATTATATCGACACTTATTTTAAGCACACTTTAACAATAAAACTTATTTTTTCTTCTTTTCTTTATTATTATTATTATTTTTTTTTTTTTGAAAAGTCATGGTTTGATTCTTTTTCCGTCGTTCATATTTCATCGCTTGGTGTCAAAAATGTGGAGCCAGACTTTGATGTTGAATGAGGACGCATTTGCGAAGAGATTCAATAAGTTTACGACAGAGACGCAAAAGCGTAGAAATTTCAAAGAAGTTGACATTTTAATACAAGGGCTAAAATTAATGATTCCCCCTACTTTTTAGACTCCGTTAATTTACGGAAAAAATCATTCAATATTATTAAATTACATAATATTTTAAATTAATATAATTTTAAAAATAAAATGAGAAAAAATAATATAAATAATATAAAATATATTTTAAAAATAATGAATAATATGATAATGAAATACAAACTGATAAGTTGATTGCTGTCTATTTAATTTGTTATTTGGTTATTTATAATTTTATTTTATTTTGATAGTTGTAGAAATATTAAAAATTTAGTAAATTTATGACTCAAACAAATCATTACAAGGTTAGTTTGGATTTGGTATTTTTTCGGTATTTATATTACATTAAAAAAATTATTTATTAAATATACTTTAAAAGATTTTTATTTTAATACACATGATATAAAAAAAGTTCATATTTAATACTCACATTTTTAAAATGTTGTAACTTTAATTTTTTTGAACAAATAAAAAACTCTTGTAAGATATTTTAAGAAAAGATAAAATAGAAATTTACTACTTTTTTGTTTCATATATCTTCATTTTCCTGTCACTTTAACATTTTTACAGCCAAAACACTTAAGTATGGCATATCATATTCTCTGTACTACACGATATCCAAATCACTCTAATTTTATCTTTAAAAGAAAATATACGTTTGGTGCATGTGCTTTGTATTGAGACCAACCCAAATCCCTCTAGAAATTTTTCATAATATTTTTTAATTTTGACAAAAGGGTCCTTCTTCTACTTGTTAATAACCTTTCAAACAAATTTCTTTGAAACCCATCATACTAGCATTTTTAATTGAATCACACAATTCATACATGAAGTAAAGGGAAAGGAAATAAGAAAAGCTAGTCTTAACTAATGTTTAAAATATTGAATTCGATTTAAATATCGGTACTTAATTTTTTCTAAATATCGAAGATATTTTAGTTCTCAACATAAATTTTAAATTTATTAAGAAAACCATAAAAACTTTATCAAAATCATAAATTATTTTATAAAATTTAGAAAATATCAAAACCATTAATTACTTATATTTTTAAACTAGTTTTTTTATTTAATATAATATTTATAAAATTTATTGTATTTAATTTAATCAATAAATCAACTAATAAGTCAATTTGAAGTAATTATTTAGATTGTAATTTTTAATATTATTATGAATGGATAAACCTCGATGGTACATAATAAAATAATTATGAAAAAACTATATAGGTAAAATTAGTAAATTAAATACAAAAATGAAAGATAAATAAATAATATAGTATACAATAATATCACAAATAAATAATATTTTGATTGAAGATAAAAAAAATTATAAATAAATAAATTTAAAGGTAAATTATCTAAAAAATAAAAAATGATATAAGACAATACTTTATCAATATATGTCGACAATATCTATAAAATTCACGATTTAACAAAAAATAATTTTTTCTCAAAAACTTTTCAACAATATTTTGTCAATATTGTCATGATATTCTTGATATTTTTTAATATTTTAACAAAAAGATATAAAAATTACGTTTTGAAATCAAAATTTGTAAAAAAAAATAATATTGTGACAATATCGACGTTATTATAGACATTTCAATCCTTAGTTTTTACAATGAAAATCTTCACTTGGTAGTAACGTAATTTTTGGATTGTCTTTAGAAGATGTTTTATTAGAAGCTGTAATGTGTTAAACAAGAAAGATATAGGTAAAAAGGGTGATAAATTTCTATTTTACTTGTATCTAAAAAATCCCACAAGAGTTTTTTGCCTATAACTATTAAAAAAATATTAAAGTGAAACTTTTAAAAATTATATAGGTATTAAATAAGAACATGTTTCATATTGTGTGTATTAAAAAAAATTCTTTCAAAACATAATTAATAAGTAAAACTTTTAATGAAATATAGGTAATAAAAAAATATCAAATTCGATTAGTTAGACAGGTTGTTTTTTTATTTATTTTAATAACTATATTATTCATATTTTTAATTAAAATTTGAACTCTAAATCATCCCCTACAATATCATATTTAGGATTTGTAATAATATTAATTGTATTAATTATGTTTTATTTTAATAAAAATATGTTTAAATTATTATTTATAGTAAGATATTTAGTATTAAACTATTAAAATTAAAATTTAATTAGAATATATTTTTATTATATATATATATATATAATTTATCTATAATTTTATAAATATTATATTTAAAATTTTATTTATCGAAAATTAAGATAGAATAGTGTCCCGTACCATCTCAATGTTTATCTATCGTGTCTACGTGTTTAAATAGATTACATGTTGTTGCTAAGTTCTTTGATGATTTCTTAAAATTAGTTAAAATATTACTCTTTTCTTTATGGATTGGAAACCAAATGTTAACGATTGTAAAATTACACTTAATATAAAAATTTTATCACAAAATATTTTTTTAATATTTGATGATTGTCTCCATTTTTATTTAGTATTTAATATTTAATTAATTTTTTGAACAAAAATATATATTTATAAATAATTTTATGTTAAAATAATATTATTGTTAATTATTTTCTTAAATAATTTCATATAAAATTTCTATTTTATACATATTAATGACTCATATTGTATTGAATTTTAATAATTTTGCATGAAAAAATTATATTTTGATAAAAAAATTATTATAATAATATAATTTATTTTTAAATGATATATTTTTTCAAACATGAAGACAAAAATAAATCACATTAACTTCAAAATTTGGAGGATTTTTATGACTCTTTCACGTTTAAAACATGTTTATAATATATATATATGGTTAATATTTTATAGATTTAGTAAATTAAAACTTATAACCGACACAATTATGCCATTTTCAAAATTTTTGATCATGCAATTTACCAACTAACTTATAAATAAAAAGTGTATGCTAAATCTGATTTTGAATTCGGTTGATTAAGTGGTTTTCAAAAAAACAAAGTGTGGTATAATAATAATAATTGTTCTTTTAGGGTGGGGTATTTATTATCACAACCTTTTGCTACTTCCATAATATATTTAATCGTAATTTTTAAAGATAGAGTAATTATCACATGTCTTTTATTTTTTACACGATATATTTAATATTTTTTTAATTGAATAAAGATAAAGATGTCTTTAATGTATTGCAATATATTTCTTCTTGAATTAACCGTACCCTTTTCTAAATTGATAAAAATATAATTTTGTCTTTAATAGATTTCTTGGCAATTAAAATTACCTTTAATAATGTTTTTGTTAATCTTTAAATTTGACATTGAACGTGCAGTGAAAACAACAAAAACGAGTGGTAACAATCTCACTATTTTTTTTTATCATAATTTGGTTTGTAAAATTACTGATGTAATTCAATAAATTATTTATTATTCATGAAAAACAAATTTTTTATGATATAAGATTAGTACAAAAGTTTTCTTGAAAAATCAAACTTTTTCCTTAATAATTACACAATTTAATTGACTTAAATTATTAAATAAATATACTTTAATAATAAATAATTCCTCTAAAATACTAAAGGTGACAATTGTGATATGATACATTATTAATTCATGTCACAACTCATTAATTTTAAAAACCAAAAATTTCCTTATCATCTTCTAGCTAAGAGGTGAAATGGTTATTTTTCATGTAAAAATGTTTCAGGAACTTCCCTTTTATGTAGAATAATTGGTGAACAAAGATAAGTGTTCAACTTGCAATTTCAAAGAATACTTTGTGGCTCTAAATTCTTTCATTTCAATCTTTATTTTTAAATAGTTGCATGTTTTATTTATCTACTCAAGAGATCCAAGAAGATTTAAATCATCTACCTACACTACAATAATGACTATACCTATGTAACAAATCATTAATTTAAAGGATATTTGTGGAGGCAATTATATCACATGTTTTAACCCATATTTTAGTAGTCAACATTCATATTTGAACTTTGGTCAAATATCTTCATTTTTTCTTAAAAAAATGATTCTTTAGATTACATTATGTATGTTGTTTAGTCTCTTAGAATATAAACATTGTTACAACTAATGATAAATTATATTATTTAAATAATTTTTATTAAAATATTATTAATTTTTACTTAAATGATTAAACATAATTAAAATACGAGTATTTAACAATGATAAAGTTACAACTAATATGAAAACATTTAAAAAATATTTATTTTTTAATATTTATTAATTACAACTATTTTATGGTAATTTTTTACTAATTTTTAATTTTTATTAAAAACTAAAATACATATTTAAATAACTTTTTGTTTGTAATTATTTTATTTAATATTTTATTAATTTTTATTAAAAATTAAAATATATATTTAAATAACTTTTTATTTGAATTTCATTAGTGATTAATTTTCTTAAAGTAATTTATATTAAAATTATTTTTGTCAAATACTTGTATTTTAATCACATTTTTACTTGACATGAAATAATAAATTTCAAATGAAAAATCATTAAAATAATATAATTTATCATTAATTGATCTTTTTTATAAAGCTAAAAAATTAAATAATACTATTTTTAATATAAAAAAAATTAAAGGATATCAATAACTTAATTTAAGATATCTTAACCTTTCTCTCAATAAGACATATTGAAAAGAAAAATGTGTTATTAACAACGATTTAATTTATATATTGATAGTCATATTAAAATAAAAAATATGTTATTAACAATAATTTAATTTGTATTGACTTTTCTTCACATGTCAATATATAACTACGAAGATATCATTGTTATCGGGTACATGACACTCTCTCTAATAAATAACTTAATTTAAGAAATTTGTATGATATCTTAACATTTTTTCCAATAAATCGATAGCCATATTGAAAAGAAAAATGTGTTATTAACAATAATTTTATTTGTGTATTGATATTGAAATGAAAAATGTGTTATTAATGACAATTTTATTTGTATTATCTTTTCCTCACACGGCAATATATAACTAGAGAAATATCATTGTTATTGGATACATGAGACTCTGCGTAAATCATTAACTCAAAAATATTGGATTGATCATTAGTCTTCGTTGCTTTTTTCTTTAACCTCTTTGTATGCATTTAATTGCTTCATGTTTTATATTTGGTGAAATTTTGAGATGGGATTTCATTTATTTGTGAAAAATCATGATAATTATGGGATCTATAAAATAGCATCAGAATCTATGATTATTATCTTGGACCAATTGTCTAAATGTGAGCTTGGTAAGAATGAAATGATAATTCTCTTAAAAACAAAAAAAAAACATAATGATGGTACGGGCATGTTCCAAATATAAAATGAGCACATTAAAGTTGAGGAACCTTTGAAGGATCCTGAAATCTTAGACAAATAAGATAGGTTAAAGTCAAAGTTTAAGAGAGACTAACCATGTAAGATCTAGTTAGATTGGTTTGAATTAGAGTATGAACTTAGAGTGTAAGTGATCTTGTTTGAGAGGGAAATTATTGAGAAGTAAGGACTAACAAAACTTAGATTGATAAAATATGAATAAAAATATATGTTTATAAGTACATAAATTAATCCCTATTAATGTATTAACTTATTGGGACCTAAAAATTCAATATTATGCCTATCACCTTTGACTTAGAGAATTATCTTGAAATCTTGGACAAATAAAATAGGTTAAAGTCAAAGTTCAAAAGAGGATTAATCATGTAAGATCCAATTAGATTGGCTTGAATCGTAATATGAACCTAAAGAACCAAGTGGTTTTGTGTGAGATAAATTGTTGAGAAATAAAAACAAACAAATCTCACATCGATAAAATAACATTGAACATATGAGTTTATAAGTACATGAATTAACCTTCATTTATTGATTGATATTTTGGGATAAGAACTTATGATAACTATTGAACTTATACCTTTGACTTTAAACTCTTTTCTATAATGATATTTCTATTAAATATTTTAAGGGATGAGCGAAATTCATTAAATAAATGTGTAATGATTATGAGTGTTGGCTATTTTCGTGGACAAAATATTTATCTGTAAATTTATTTTTAGGCTTGCTATCAAGTCTGCAAGTTTATAAATTATGGACCTGATTAACCTAGAGGGGATGAATAGGTTATTTTTAATTCTTACTAATTTATAATTTAATAACCTAAACAAAGCAGTCAGATATGCAATCGTGTGTAAAAATAAGTGCAGAAATAAAATAATAACACACGATATTTTTAGGTGGAAACAACCTAGGCCACAACCATGACCTAAGAGGAAAACCACCGATCCACCGGACCACCTAACTTTCCACTATGAAAATCAAATGTTCAAGTACAAACTCGGTCTTATGCTACCCTCCCTAGGATACTGCCCCAATGTACTTTACTTACGAGCCCCTGCTCTGTTTTCACAGTTTCCAATATTAGCGTGAGCGGTTTCCAGACCAACGTTCCAATAAGCTTCCCGCCAATCAGATACGTTCCCAAAGTAACTGCAAAATAGTTAGCACAAAAATACAAGTGCCCGTGTGTGTTCTAGAACAGATTTAATAATGAATAATCCTAACTAGATGATTCAAAACATATGTCATTTAAATTAAATCAACTAGCAAATCCTAGACCAAAAAGATCAAATATAAGTTAAATAAAAATAGCTTCTTTAAAGATTAATAATCAAATCAAATAATTATGATATGACAAAAACAATTATTTGATCTAACAATTTAAGAACAAAAATAAAGAAGAAGCCATAAGAATATAATATCAAAATATCATAAAAATAATTAGGCTTATTAATCAATCAAATATAACCACCAATATTTGATAGATTAACTAAATAAAGAAGCCTAAAGAATTATGATCTTATATTTGTAAAACAAGAGAGAGAAGTTAAAAAGATTAGAAGAATGCTCTTGTATGGTTGATTGAAACAATGAGCAATAAGTTTTATTTATAGGAAAAATTAAAACCCTTAATCCTATGTAATTGATAAATATCTTTTCTATTACAAATAGGATTAGTAATTCTCATTAATTAAGATAACTTTTATTTAAAATAGATTTCTTTTAAAATAGATTTTATGTTATCTTTTATAATAAAGATTTCAATTATAATTTAAAATATATATTATCTAATATCTTTTAGCATATCTTATTTTAGAGTATATATATCTTATCTAATATCTTTTAACATGTCTTATTTTAGAGTATATATTATTTAATATCTTTTAGCATATCTTATTCCATATTTTAGCATTAAAAATAATTTTAGATTTATAAACATGTGCTATTAAATGCATAAATATAATCCTATGTGTCAAGTTATCAAAGATATCCCTGAAGTACAATTATCTGGAACTTGAGCATTTGTTTGGCTTTTCTTGATAGACTTGATAGCAAGCCTAAAAACAAATTTACAGATAAATATTTTGTCCACGAAAATAGCCAACACTCATAGTCCTTACAAACTCCCCCTTTGGCATTTTCGTGTGACAAAACCTCTCTCTCACTACATTACACTTATAGGAAAAAGATAAAATACAATGATGTCCCAGACTCGATAGTGGAACTATCCTATGGTCCGATAGATCCATCTTCGCTGCAACTTGACAAGCTTTTAAGTAACTGAAATGACATTGACAAAACATAGGACAACTTGGCATGAAAGCCTCATTGTATATTAGTTCAGTTTACATATAAATAAGCGAAGTATAAAGAATAGTCATATAGTATGCATTCATATTAATTAAGCTTAATAAAAATATGTTCTCCCCTTATATGCATAACAAAATAAAAACATGGAAGTAAATATTCTCTCCCCCTTTTTGACATACGAGAAGGACAAAGCATTAGACTAAGAATTGAAGTTAAACTCCTCCTAAAGATATAACAGTGTAAAATCAGAGTAATGCAAAAGTGCAATGTGTTTTAAACTCCCCCTAAGTTCTATGACTCTCTAACTTAGAAACCAATTAAAAAAGTAATAAATGAAAAAGATTTTTTTTATTTATTTTTTATTTTTTTTAAATTTGCATACATAGCCACATAAGGTATTAAACTCATTTAATTACACACAAGCACACAACCAATTGAGAGCTCATCATTTTTTTTAACTCCAATTTTGATTATTTATCATATAAATAAATAAGTAGAATAAAATAGGTGCACACGCACACTTCGCACATATAATGACATATTGACATTTACTTAAAATAGTATACATGTTTAAACTTCATAAATATGTCAATTAATTCATTTATGATCTATCAAGAAAGACTCAAAAGAAAAAATATCACCTATCATATAAAAATATAATCGAGTCTTCAATCTTACAAAATAAAATATATTTACTAAAAGAGGACTTAAATTTTTTTTTCCTATAAATGAGGTAAATGATATATATATATTTTTTAACCTCTATTAGCTCTTTCTTTTTGTGCATTCCAAGTACAAGATTTATAAGCAATCAGTTTTTGCATAATCTTTTCCTTTTTTTGTTTTTGTTTTTTTTCTTGTTTTTTTTTTTGCACGAGCCATAAACCTAGCACGATGACTTTCACACTAGTTGTGAGGTAGCCCTCTCCGTTCATTGCGGTAACTTCACACATCACAGTAGGTAGCCCTCTCAATACTAGGTGCCTCCATACAATAAAATTTTAGTAAGCAAAAGTAGAACTCAACACAATTTTACAATCAAGATTAGTTAAAGTCCTAGAGTCTTTCAAGAAAATTCATAAACTTCAAGCATAACATATATGTGTGTTCGTGAGTGTGTGAAGAAGTTTATGTCAACATCGATCATCACATGTATAAGAATATATATGTATGCACAAGCCAAAATTGTAGAATAATTTATACAATAAATATCAAAATGAGTTGAGTCACTAAAAATGAGATTATGTGTATGAAAATATTAAATAAGTTGAATACTCTGTTGGCCAAACAAGGATGTTTTTTTTGTAAGTTTAACTAATAAATAAAATAAAGACAATAAAGATTGCTCACCTAAGTTCATTTAAGCACTCTAACAAAAATACCTAGATGAAGGAATGAAAGATGGTCAGGTGACCAAGGAAAAACAACCTTTCTTAACCCACATTTTCTTGCATTTTGATTTCTCTATATCATTGGGTTGGGACTCAACTAACTTAGGTTTCATAGGCATGTTTTTGAACTTAGCTGTTCTTTTCTCATTCATCCCAAATGAAGATGCAGTATGCATAATAGGATGATGATAATGAGTCATAGCATTAAAAGTACTAAATTTTGCTTGCCTCTTTGAACCTAAGACTTCATGCTTCCTAGTAGAATTTCTGAACAAGTTATTATAATTTCCATTCATCCTTGAGTATGATGTAGCATGCATAGATGAATAATGCTTATGGGTCCTACTATGTGAAGCATGGAAAAAATGATTAAGTTTAGGAGCATTCATCAAATATCTACATTTTGGTCTTATATGACCTTTCCTACCACAATGATGACAGATAGGCACAAACTTAACATTTTTTTCTACCATAGGTGCAATAGTTCTTTGTGCATAAGTAGTAACAACAGGAGTAGAGTTTAAGGACCTTACAAATGTGGTTTTTGATGTTGAAGGTGTTGACTGTTCATCTATGTATCCAAGACCTCTCTTATCTCCATGTAGCTTTCCATAGTCTAGAACTTTGGTCAATTTTTCAGCATCTATGGTCAAATTCTTCACTGTATCTTTAGCAATACTAAGTTCTTGCCTAAACTTTTTGTTTTCCTCAGTGGTTTCTACAAGTCTCAAATTCATGACATTAATATTTTCAGACAATTCCTTTTTATCTTTCTCTAGGCTAGAGGAATTTGTTTTGTGAATATTGATGATATCATTAAGTTTAGTTACTTTCACAAGTAGTTTATCTCTCTCTTCTCTAGAACCTAAACAATCCATGAATAGTTCCTCATAACTCGATACATTAAACTTAGACAATAAGAAAGAGGAGTTTACTTCCTCATTTTCTTCATCCGAGCTAGAGTCAGAGTCATTGTGGTGTGCTTTGGTAGTTGCGGTGAAGGCACGATAGTTTGTGTCATCATCTTCTGAGTTACTAGCATTATCCTGCTCACTTTCCGTGTCACTGAGTGTAGCATTAAATGCTTTTCCAAATTTATTTTTATTGTTTGCACAATCTATAGAAATATGACCAAAACCCCCACAAGTATAGCATCGAGGACTAGTGAGCTTAGTTTTCTTACCATCAGAGCTATGAGGCTTGATTTCCCTTGACTTTCGGTCCTTCAAACAACTAGATTGTCCCTTATTAGATTGATTATTTTGTTGACCCTTCATTTTCAGGAACTTCTTCAATTTTCGTGCTAGCGAGACTAATGACTCATCATTTATATTCTCATCACTATCAGAGATGTCCAGTTTGGAGCTTTTGAATGCCACACCCTTGATTTTCTTGGGACGATCAAGAGAAAGCTCATAGGTTTGGATTGACCCGACAAGTTCATCAATATTTAGTGTGTCCACATTCTTGCTTTCCTCTATCGCTGTTACTTTCATCTTGTAGTCACCTGTTAAGGAGCTTAGGAGTTTGCGCACTTGTATAGGTTGTGGAATTTTCTTATCAAGGTTAGAGCAAGCATTAGTGATATCACAGAAGCGAGCATAGAATTGACCAAAAGTTTCGTTGTTGCTCATTTTAATAGAATCAAACTCAGATGTTAGCAATCTCAATTTTGTTTGTTTTACTTGGGAAGTTCCTTCATGAGCAAGAGCAAGTGCATTCCATGCATCTTTAGCACTCTCACAGTCGGAGATGCGACGAAACTCATCCATCGACACTGCAGCGAATATTGAGCTTAGACCTTTTTGGTTTGCCCCACTAAGGGTGCGTTCTTCAGTGGTCCAGTCTCTTCTTGGCTTTATGATTGTTACACCATCTTTCGTTATAGAAGGTGGTTCCCAACCATCAAGAATAGCATCCCAGACTTTTTCATCTTGTCTGAGAAAGGCTTGCATGCAAGCCTTCCAGTAAGGGTAATTAAACCCATCAAAGAGTGGGGGTCTAACAGATGACCCACCTTCTTTCATTTGGTCCATAAGTAAGTGTGTGTCCCTAAGATCAATCTCACTAAGTGTGTCTAGTGTCGGTTCTGATACCAATTGAAAGTTTGTAAAATATGGACCTGATTAACCTAGAGGGGGGTGAATAGGTTATTTTTAATTCTTACTAATTTATAATTTAATAACCTAAACAAAGCGGCCAGACATGCAATCGTGTGTAAAAATAAGTGCGGAAATAAAATAATAACACATGATATTTTTAGGTGGAAACAACCTAGGTTACAACCATGACCTAAGAGGAAAACCACCGGTCCACCAGACCACCTAACTTTCCACTATGAAAATCAAATGTTCAAGTACAAACTCGGTCTTATACTACCCTCCCTAGGATACTGCCCCAATGTACTTTACTTACGAGCCTCGCTTTCTGTTTTCTGATTTCCAATATTAGCGTGAACGGTTTTCAGACCAACATTCCAATAAGCTTCCCGCCAATCAGATACGTTTCCGAAGTAACTGCAAAATAGTTAGCACAAAAACACAAGTGCCCGTGTGTGTTCTAAAACGGATTTAATAACGAATAATCCTAACTAGATGATTCAAAACATATGTCATTTAAATTAAATCAACTAGCAAATCCTAGACCAAAAAGATCAAATATAAGTTAAATAAAAATAGCTTCTTTAAAGATTAATAATCAAATCAAATAATTATGATATGACAAAAACAATTATTTGATCTAACAATTTAAGAACAAAAATAAAGAAGAAGCCATAAGAATATAATATCAAAATATCATAAAAATAATTAGGTTTATTAATCAATCAAATATAACCACCAATATTTGATAGATTAACTAAATAAAGAAGCCTAAAGAATTATGATCTTATATTTGTAAAACAAGAGAGAGAAATTAAAAAGATTAGAAGAGTGCTCTTGTATGGTTGATTGAAACAATGAGCAATAAGTTTTATTTATAGGAAAAATTAAAACCCTTAATCCTATGTAATTGATAAATATCTTTTCTATTACAAATAGGATTAGTAATTCTCATTAATTAAGATAACTCTTATTTAAAATAGATTTATTTTAAAATAGATTTTATGTTATCTTTTATAATAAAGATTTCAATTATAATTTAAAATATATATTATCTAATATCTTTTAGCATATCTTATTTTAGAGTATCTTTTATAATAAAGATTTTATATTAGATATTATCTAATATCTTTTAGCATATCAAATAATTATTTGATTTGATTATTAATCTTTAAAAAAGCTATTTTTATTTAACTTATATTTGATCTTTTTGGTCTAGGATTTTCTAGTTGATTTAATTTAAATGACATATATTTTGAATCATCTAGTTAAGATTATTCATATTAAATCCGTTCTAGAACACACACGGGCACTTGTATTTTTGTGTTAACTATTTTGCAGTTACTTCGGGAACGTATCTGATTGGCGGGAAGCTTATTGGAACGTTGGTCTGGAAACCGCTCATGCTAATATTGGAAATTGTGAAAACAGAGCAGGGACTCGTAAGTAAAGTACATTGGGGCAGTATCCTAGAGAGGGTAGCATAAGACCGAGTTTGTACTTGAACATTTGATTTTCATAGTGGAAAGTTAGGTGATCCGGTGGACCAGTGATTTTTCTCTTAGGTCATGGTTGTGGCCTAGGTTGTTTCCACCTAAAAATATCGTGTGTTATTATTTTATTTCCGCACTTATTTTTACACACGATTGTATATATGGCTGCTTTGTTTAGGTTATTAAATTATAAATTAGTAAGAATTAAAAATAACATATTCACCCCCTCTAGGTTAATTAGGTCCATATCTTATAAACTTTCAAAATGTTTAATTTTTCATCATTAACATTAAATAAGAGGTTTATTACAAAATTAATTTTTTTTTTCAAAAATGAAATAATGTAGCATGATCTTCATCATATATGATAAAATTGTTTTTTGGAGAAATTTAATTAAGTGATGATATAGATCGGTGATGAATATTAAAAAAAAGAGGGGGCTTCCAAATGACTAGAACAAGGGCTACAAAAGGAATGTGAATATGATAATGCGATAAGAGAAAAGGGTATCAGTTGAAAACTGCAATAGTTCGGAACCAAAGGATGTGGATGTGATCGATATTCAGACAGATTGACAGGTGCGCATATATATAAGCTTTCCTATGCAGTAAAATTGATTGATTGAAATTAATTATATAATGGAGGATCTTAAATTGATTGAACCAAAGGGGACCAAAGCATAATTTAAAATAAAATAAAATTAATGAACAACTTCATTAAAGAGAAATACCATACAATAAACACTAAATTCTATTTTTTTAAATAGATCAAAATATTAAATTAAAAACTAAAATTAATTAGTAGTAAAACATTCAACATATCTATAAAAAAATATTTTATAACCTTTAATGTTTATTCTTCATTTTTCGTTATTTTAATATTTAGCTATAATTAATAAATATGACTAAATTAATCACAATTTAAGTCTTCTAGTTTTATATGACCAAACTCCTCCATACATTTGTCACTTTCTCCTTTTTATATGCAAGTGGGTAATAGAAACACATATTCTTCCAGGCCATTTTCAAATATTGGTACTAGTTGTTGCTTTTTTCACGTGACAAATACCCCCAACTTCATTGGTTTCTATCAATTTCCTTCCTTGTTTATTAGTCCAACTCCACCATCTATCTTCAATCCATTTACTAGTTTTTTATATGCTATTTTTCATTTTATTCAAATAATATATTAAAATATCATAAAAATTATATAAAATTCATTTTATTTTTCAAAAATAACACATAATAATAATTCACTAGCCTCTTTTATAGTATTATTGGAAAAAGTTGTGAGTATTTTTTTTTTACCCTAATGTTTATTAATTATGATCATTATTGATTAATATTGACACATAATTTGATGATTTAAGTTGTTTACCATATTGATAGATAGGGAATCTTGAAATATAGATATTATTAGATGTTGATCATATACAATTTACTTCTTCTCGTTGAAATATAGATGAATTAAGCTCATTGAATATAAATGAAATGAACAAGTTGTTATGGTATTATCTTGAATTCATTTTTTTATTAAAATGTATTTTGCGTGTTTCGATCGGTCACTTGGAATGGAGAAGTATTTGATTTGATTCATTATTATTACTATTGTTGTTTTTTTCTTCTTTCCTAAACTAAATCCGATAAATATTTGTTATCCGGCTGCATTTATGGTGCCAAGATAATGACTTGTATGCTGAGTAATGATAAGTATTACTACTCGATGAGCAGTAAAATGGAATATTATTTATGACTGAAATTATAATTTATATATATATATATATATATATCAAATAATAAATATAATATAAATTTAATTATTATATAAAATAATCATCGTTATAGGGATATAAAAGTATTATATTTATTAGGAGTATATCAAAAATATTTTTTTAAAATAATTATATAATTTAATTCAAAAAAATTATTAATAAAAATAAAATATCATTAATGTCCATGATATTTAACATATCTTCATTTATCTTTATGATTAGTTAACAAGGTAACTTTTCATTTAATGATGTATTTTTTTTTCTTTTTATGGTCCTTATACAAAATTAAAACTAGCTATTTAACAAAAAAATTTGCAAATTATTATTTAAAGATAACCTTTTAAATTTCTTATTAAAATTGTTTTCATTTTCTTATTTATTAATTTTATAAACGTTATAAATAAATATTTGATCATTAAAGATATTTAATTAACTTAGAATTACAACTATCATATCTGAATTTAATAGGTTTATTACAGTCTTTCCTTCCGTTCTTTTTCTTCTTTTGTTACACATAATATGCATCTGCTTGCTCAAAATTTAATACTCTTTTAGTAATGATGAAGTTTTACAACCTTACATAGTATAGTGTACAAATTAGACTTACTAAAAGATAGAAAAAGAGTGATCACACCTTATTTTATTCATAATATTAATAATTATTACAATTTTAAAAGCCAATTAAAAACCTTGAAGATATTCTTAGCTATTCATAGTTTCTAGATACATAACTTTTAAGTGAATAATTTTCTAGAGTAGAGATATTGCTTTTGTTGACTTTGCTTTTATTAAAGCTGTGTCAACTAATGAAAATAAAGGTTTCTTTTATAGGGCAATCAATCCTTGTTTATAATGGTGAGAAATAACTATTTTACTCATATTTTAATAATTCACCTAACTTTTTACTTTTTAGCTTTTGAATTTAAACTTTTCATTTCCTTGGCATTACTTGCCGACTATAGATGTGAGTTCTACATCTTTATTCTTCTTTATTATTTTCTACTGATAGTTTTTTTGATGATGTAGAGGATGATGTATCTTTATCTTCTCGATCTTTAATACAATAAATACATTTATGATCTTTAATAATTTTCTTAGAGTAAAAATAACTTCTTATTTTTTGGAAATTTTTTATATTATTATTGTTAAAGTTTGCTTCAAACTTATTGATTTTTTTACCATATTTTTTCAGTGATAGCCATATTACTATATGAAATGATTATAACTTTACTAGTTGAATAATTTATTTTGATTTATCAATTTTCTTGACTTTATGATAAATTAAACCAAACATCTGTCATTTTAAAATAAAGAGTTCATCTGTATTGAATTTATTTTCTATAAGTACCCTTAGTTTTGGAACTTTTCTATTAGTATGAAAAATCCCTAATTTAATAAAATGATAGTGACTAATACATCCTTTTTCCTTCTAGTCCATAAGTGGAATGAAAAATATAAGATAAACATACTTGTTTCCTTGTGGTGTAAAATTTCATATCTTTGATATATTTCTAAGTAAATTTTCTGACTAAGTTATAAAGACATAATTATTGTGGTTTACTTAAATTCTTGTATTAGTTTTTTTCATCTTTAATGACCAATGTATTCTTGGGGGGATATGCAATATTGGTGATTGTACTATCTTGTTGTTTCTGTGAAAGGTTTTTCTTTGAATAGTACCAAGGGTTATACTATCTTTCCTAGGGTCTTCAACTTATTTGGTGGTGATAGTTATTGTTATAATACTACAAAGTAATTTTTAATTATTTCTTCTGGAGTTATTAGTTTTGGCATTCTATAGTTGGCATAACTACCTTCAGCTTCTATTATATTATTTAAAGCTTTATAAGTTATTCTACCAAATTTGATAATAACTTTGTTTGCTTCAGGATAGTTGCTATAAATTCATAGTTTTGAACCATTATAAACTACATAAGTCTTTTTCCGATATTCCTTTTCTACACCTTCAGTCCAATTAAGCTTCCTTTTATTCTTTTTAGACATGTTACTCTCTTTTGAACTATTAGATTTTTCTTCTTAATTTGACTTTTTTATAGAAGTTTGACCTTCTTTAGAATGAATTTCCGAGGTAGATTTATCTTTAAAGTTTTTGGACTCTAATGTTGGTTTTAAACTATTAATTTCTTCCTCTTTAATTATTTTCTCCAAAAGAGAATTCTCTAAATATAAAACCTTGAGTTATTCATGAAGGATTCCTATCTCCTTTTCCTTTATCTTGATTGTGATATCAAGATGTTCCATTCCTATCTTGAAAGAGGTTCGACATCAAAATTGTAATGGTTAAACCACTATTGCAATTTGACTAATCTTCCTTATTTATATTTACTTACAATATTAGTTCTTAAAAAATAACCAAAATTCTTGTTATTAGTTTTGACAATGAATCTAGAATTTATTACATATATTGCAATTTTTTTAATAGTTTTTTTGATAGAAAAGTATTCTTTTTTTCTTACTATGATAATTTAATTTAATTCTTGACCATGGAAAGATCATGATGTATATCTACAAAGATATTCATCTTAGTCATCTATTTTTGTTTTTAAAACTGCCTCCTAATATTCCTGTGCAACATCTGTTTCAATTATCATTTTATCACTTGGACCTGAATGGTATAAGGTTTGTAAAATTTTTACATGTGCTTTTACCTTATCTATGTACAAAGTATCTTATTCTATCTATTTCCAAACATGATCTTTTTTTAATTTTGTTTGCAAAGGTTTTTGTATTTTGGCAAATTTCTTGATGTATGCTTCAATATACTTTAAACATCCTAATAATCTTTGTAATTGATTTTTATCTTTTAATTCACTTGAAAATCCTTGAATGTTATTTAGTATATGAGGTTGTAGATTATGTTTTATATCTTCAATTTCTAATCCTAAATACTTTTTTTGCTAAGAAATTGTTGTTTTCTTATAAAAAAGTATAATGCCTTTTTTCATGCATTTTTGTAAAGTATTAATAATATATAAATAATATTTGTTCAATTAATTACTGAAAACTAAAATATCATTTATGTAAACACATCAAATATTTTATAATTTCTTAGAAATGTCATTCTTATACCTTTGAAAGATACCTAGAGTTTGTTCTAATTCGAGTGATACAACAGTCTATTGAAAATGTTTTTGTAGGCTACTAAATACTATTGGTTTTTAAAATTCCTCATCCAATCTTATTTGCCAAAATCCATTTTTTCAATTAAAACTTGAGAAATATTTCTTCCATTTTAGATAATAATTTTTTTTTTCTTTAGAATAAAGTATCAATCATCAATGATATTTTTATTCATTGCTTTGAAGTTTGTTACGATTCTCTTTTTTTCTTTTCTTTTTTAGATTCTTTTTTAATTAAGAATATTGGGCTAGAATGAGGTAAACTACTTAGTATTTTGAATTTTAGTTCCAAAATTTCTTGAATTTGTTTTTCAAATTCAATTATGTCTTCTAAAGTATAAATCATAGGTTTTACTCTAACGAATTTGTTAGGGTCTTTTAGTTTTATGTTAGTAATTATTTTAGATTTGTTTACCTTTGGATCTAAAGGCTTTTCTGAACTTACTTTTTTAATAATTTTCTGATACCTGTTAAGGCTTTATTTTCCTATATTTAAATAAGAAAGGAGTTTTATTTCTCTTTTATATCTAATGAAATATTTTTTAAATAAGGTTTTTGTTGCTGTTTTATGTCTATCTTATCATGTTTTCACTTTTTATGTTGTATAAAAATTATGTTTGATACTGTAAGGATTATAAGTGTGGACTATTTTCGTGGACAAAATATTTACCTGTAAACTTATTTTTAAGCTTGTTATCAAGTTTATCAAACAAAGTTGAAGAAACGTCATAATTTCATATAGTCATACTTCAGGTATATCTGTTATAAATATAACACATAGGATTGTACTCAAGCATTTAATAACACATATTTATAAATCTAGAATTACTTTTATTGCTAAAATATAGAATAAGATATATTCTAAAATATTAGATAAGATATACTCTAAATTATAGCTTAAATATTTAGCCTAAAAGATAACATAAAATATACTTTAAAATAACTTCTTTTTAAATAAGAATCTTCATAATTAATGAGTCTATTTTAAAAGAACTCTTCTTTAAATAAGAGTTTTCTTAATTAGTGAGTATTACTAATCCTATTTGTAATAAAAAAATATTTATCAATCATATATGAGTCTTCTTAATTAATGAGTATTACTAATCATATTTGTAATAGAAAATATATTTATCAATTACATAGAATTAAAGGTTTTAATTTTTCTATAAATAAAACTCATTGTTCATTGTTTCAATCAACTACACAAGAACATTATTCTTTTCTTAATTTCTCTCTCTTGTTTTGCAAATATAAGACCATAATTCTTTAGACTTTTTTATTTAGTTAATCTATCAAATATTAGTAGTTATGTTTGATTGATTAATAAGCCTAATTAATTTATGATATTTTGATCATATGTTCTTATAACTTATTCTTTATTTTTGTTCTTGAATTGTTAGATCAAATAATATTTTTGTCATATCATAATTATTTGATTTGCTTATTAATCTTTAAATAAGTTATTTTTATTGAACTTGTGTTTGATCTTTTTGTTCTAGGATTTGTTAGTTGATTTCATTTAAGTGACATATGTTTATGCTTTGAATCATTTAGTTAGAATTATTTATTATCAAATTCATTCTAGAATACACACTGGAACTTGTGTTTTTGTGCTAACCATTTTTGCAGTTAATTTGGGAACGTATCTGATTGACAAGAAGCTTATTGAAACATTGGTTTGGAAACCGCTCACGCTAATATTGGAAATTGTGAAAATAGAGCAGAGGCTCATAAGTAAGATACATTGGGGTAGTATCCTAGGGAGGATAGCATAAGACCGAGTTTGTACTTGAACATTTTTTTCATAGTGGAAAGTTAGGTGGTCCGGTAGACTGGTGGTTTTTCTCTTAGGTCATGGTTGTGGCCTAAGTTGTTTCCATCTAAAAATATCGTGTGTTATTCTTTTATTTCCTCATCTTATTCTTACACGCAATTGCATATCTGACCGCTTTGTTTAGGTTATTAAATTATAAATTAATAAAAATTAAAAATAACATATTCATCTCTCTAGGTTAATTAGGTCTATAATTTATAAACTTTCAAATACAGTCAAAGTTTTTTTATTTATAACACGTAAATAGTTTCACCATCTACTATTTTTATACTTATTTTGTCTAAATATTATGTAAATGGTATATATAAGTTTAGGAAATTATTTCATATTAATAATATCAATTCTTGTTTCTTGTTGATATATTGTAGGAATATGAATTTTCTCTTCTCTTATCATTATATATGTATCTTTTAAGATTTTATTAGGATTTATTTTAATATTATTAGTAATTTTATAATTAAATCTTTTGGTGTTTCTTTCTAGGGTTCTTTTGGGAATATATAATTACTAACTACACACACTAGCTATTGTATCTACATGTGCATGTAAATTGTAACTTGCATAACTTTTAAATTTTAATCCTACCTTAATATAAATACTGCTTGGATTTGTAATATTATACAAATCATTCATTTTCTGATAAAGAGTATGTTGAATATTCATATTATGAGTCAATTATTTTTTTCTCGGTTTCTTTCAATAGATAAATATTAAAAGTATCATTTATATTTGATTCCTCTATTAGTTCTAATTCCATTTTAAAAGCTTCTTCTAAGTTTTTTGTTTTCTATGAAGATTCTTTTTTTATGTTGAAGCCTGTTAGGACAGTCATGAGCATAATGGCATTCCTATGCAAATTCAACACCTACATTTCTTTTTTCCTGATAGACAATAAATTGTATTCTCTAGTAGCTTATACCTTTTTCTTCTAAAAGACAGGTTCTTTGTTATACATTTTTTTATATTTTTGAATTTTCTATTTTCTAAATTGATATATTTTTGAATGTTTTATATTTTTAAAATTTCTTATACTTTTTCTTGTAAGATTTTATATTACATCCCTAGTATTCTAAAATCTCTTATACAGCTTTGATCATTCCTCTTACATGTTTATATTCATGTTTTTCTTAACATTTAATAATTATTCAATTTTTAAGACTTCTTCTTCTTCCTTTTAAGGTGTCTAGTATAGTTTTTCTATTTCTTTTATTCTATCATTTTGTTACAGTTTTATCTAATTATCTAGGTAATTTTAAAAAAAAATCTTCCTATAAGTTTCTTACATGGAGGGTGGTAATTTATAATAATACTTTTTATATCCACAAATAAATTAGTCTATATAACACATGTCACATTTGTTAAATGTCATTTGACTTCCTCAATTTCACTTTCACTAAATTTAATTATATGTCTATTTTTGTCTTCTCTAATAAATTTCTTGTATATTTCATTTACTATAATCTCTAGGTATTCTCTATTTGTGGGCGCATTCCCTTGTATTTATAAATTTTGTTGTTATGTTAAATTTGCAAACTAAAATTTATCATTTTTTTGTCATTTTGTGAGATATTAAGACTCTATATGTTGAAGGGTATGATTGTGTGATTGGATAAGTTTATATGATTACACTTATACCACAAGACCATTTATCTAAGGCTTTTTCCTATCCCTTACACATTCTAAAACTAAAAGATCAGATCTGTAATTTTTATAAAGTTTTAATTTTGGTGGGATACAACCTTTAATTTGCTAATGTAATCTTTCTTCCATTTTGGGGTATTGTTTTATTATATAAGAAATGTCAGGTTCTTCTAGCCTTTGCCTATTTCTTTCATCTCTATATGTGTCAAATGTACATTCTTCGTAAGAAACTGGTAATGAAATTGGTTTCATACGATTTTTTGGATCATGTTTCTAAGTTCAAAACTTGTTTAGCTAATTATTGTCATATCATCATCTTCTTTATTTGTACAATTTTTTTCATCATAATGTCTTCCTAGCATCTGTTAGGATTAACAAATTAATTAATTTTTCTATGTCCCTATTCCCAATATCCATAAATGTTCTTCTAATTCTTTTCTATATTCCACGAAATTGGGATTATAGATTTTTCTTTATCTTTGGTTTTTTCTTATTCTTTCTTTTCTCATTCTTAGGTATCAATGTATCTGAACTCCTAGGTGGTTTTTTTTAATCTTACAAATGGATCAAATTTATGATCTATAATTTCATTATTTCTACGTATATTATTTACGTTTATTCTTAATTCTGTAAATTCTTTTTGTATGTCTTATTATAGTTTTTTATTATAACCATATTCTTTTATTTCTTTTAGAATTTATTTTTGTGTCTTATTTATGTCTTGTAAGAGCTTGATGTTTGATTCTTATGCTATATCCATTTCTCATACTAAAAGAATTAAAGTTTTGATTATTTTCATTTTTTTAAATGCTTGTTAGGTTTTCATTAAGAACTAATTCTATATTTTATAGTTTATTTTTAAACATGATGGGGATGAAAATATTATTTTCTTCTTAGTATTACGTTATTGATTAATTTTTTTATTTCTACTTCTTGTTTTAAATTTGTCACTTCTCTTTTCTTGTTAAAGGATTCCCCTTCATGATCTATAAACGTAAATCGTTATACATTATTTTTTCTTACTATATTACTTCTTTTTCCTTGTATCAAATGTTTTTTCTTGACACCTAAGTTTTATTCTTCTAATATTTCAAAATCTATTAATATTTCTTGTTTTAGATCTGTTACTTTTCTTTTCTGGTTAGAGGATTCCTCTTCGTTATCTACAAAGGTAAGCCTTTATACCTTACTTTTTCTTGCTACATTACTTCTTCTTCCTAGTGTCAGGTGTTTTTTTCTTAACACCAAGTTTTATTCTTTTAGTATTTTAAAATATGTTAATATTTCTTGTTTTATTATTTATCTAATTTCTTGAAAAATTGCATCTATTTTTATGAATTTATTTTGTTTATATATTGAAAATGTATGATTTGTTTCTTTCATTAAATCTACTAATTCAAATTCATATGCTAGACTTAACACTTAGTATAAGTTATTATCATTAATATTAATGGAAAACCTGTGGTATACAATGAATTTAAATTTTTGATATTATAGGTTTCTATGGATCATTCTTAATAAAGTATATTTCCTATTTATTATTATATTATCTAGTAATATTAATTTTATTGGTGTATCAATTCTTTCTCTAAAATTTACTTTTATTAATATTTGAATTCCTCTTAAATGAATGTATCTAATTTTTCTTTTATCTTTCTGAGAAATTTTTGATAACTTTTTCAAATAATTTTTTATCAATTAATGATATATTATACTTTCCTTTTGTATTTATAATATTAATATTTATTTATTTATTACTTATTTTATAATAAATTATATTTTTATTTAGAAATATTTTTCTTATTCTTAAAAACGATATATTTTTAAATCAATTTTTTTTCTTAAGATTTAATATATATTTTTAAAATTTTTATTTACTAATTACCATTTCTTATAAGAAAAAATATTCCCTCAATCCATATCAGTATTTGGTTATGTTCGTATGGATTAGGTAAATGATAAGCAAATATAAAAGTTGTAATTGCACAAACTCATGACTGAATGCGGACCCGTTCATGTATAATATGAGAAATAGTATCAAATTGAACACTTTCATATTACATCTTTTAAAAAATAATAAAATATAATTTATAAATTTTTTTGTGGTAAAAATAATATTATTTATATTTTTTTATTATTAGAAAAATTTGATAAATTATTTTATTTTGAACACCAATTTAATATTAAATTATGATTATTTAAATTTATTTAATATTAAATTATAATTATTTAAATTCAATTAATATTAAATATCATTCTATTATATTTTATTTAATATTATTTTTATTATTATAATTTATAATTAAGTTTCTCTTCTAATTTTTCAAAACATTTTCTCAATTGAGAAATATGAAAGTTGACAACTATGTAAATATATATTTTTAAGTTTTATCTATTTGCATATTTTTCAACTTATACATTTTTTATCGTAAAAAAGGGCATTTAGGATTATCTTTTTTTTTCATAAATTAGATATATTAATCATTTGTTTTTATATTGATATGCTTTAGTCGCTTTACTATTACATTTGTAGACATTTTAAGTCAATTTTGATGATTTTAATCTTTTTATTTTTCATTTTTATTCAAATTTTTGAGATATTTTTATCGTCAAAATTCTACCAATTCTTTATTTTTATCCAATTTAAGTTTTTTCATTCCAAAAAATCCAAAAAATCAAAATTAACAAGAAATGACTAAAATGTCCAAATTTGTAACATTAAGAAGACTAAGGGTACCAATTTTATGAAAAGTGACTAACATGTTCAATTTATAAAAGTAAATTAAATAAATTATTACATTTAATCTTAATTTTTACCTCTTTATAATCACCGTAAAAAGTCAAAATCGGGTGAAGGTTCTTATTAAATAAAAATTCACTCAAGTGTAATTTTGTCCTTAAGTCTTAATAGGTATTATTGATGTCGATTTTTATCAACACTAGATATGACTACTCTCTATAAATCTGTGAAACAGAGAAATTTGTTAAGACCTCGGACAACCAAGGGTAGTAGTCTTTGGCCCTCTGATGTAAAAGTCAGTAATGAGATTGTATAAGGTAGATGAGAGCTAGATCTCACTTTGTGATGAATATAAAAGATAGTGTTTGTGGTTATCATTCTTTGTTACGAGATTTGAGATATCTATGTGACTGTGTACAATGGTGATTATAGATAAGGAGTATAAGCAATCTAATATGCATATCTTACCTATGTATATAGACTTGTTGTAGTATTATGATTATTTCTCCGTAATGATATCTTTTAAAAAATTAGGGGATAATTACTCATCATTATCTCTTTATAGAGATTATCTTGTAGTCATATTTATCTAATGACTCGATGCTTATTGGGCTAGTCCATAAAGCTTTATGCTGACTATGACTAAGTATTATTAACTATATAACATGTACTAAATTACACTCGATATCAACCCCTTAGACTTGTTAGGCCTTGATTAAATATGAATTCGTGACCTTTTTAGCCACACTAGCAGTATTAGGCCTGCTCTCGTGTGTTATTTTACCTATCCAGAGAAGGATTATGCGTTAAAACAAGCCATTCAAAAGATGCATGTCAACTTCCAATTAATGGTTGTACTTTCAAATTTCCAATTAGTCATCTTTTGAAAGTACTTCCTGGGGAGGTGTGCACCTTTGAAAGTAATTTTTGGTTGGACACCTTCTAGGAGGGAAAAATCCAATTTTTTATAGGGTTTAAATTTATTTTGCATATTTGACATCTTGTACAGATTTTTGTCTGTATTATTGAGTCGGTTTGAAAGGATGGAAGAACATACTTGTAGAGGATAGAAATAAGGTGAGTACTCATAGTGAGAGGATGAATAAAGGACGAGAAATAGTTGATCAGATCGTGGCTCATTCGACCAAACTCTTCCTGGTTGGTAGATGTCTTTTCTAGCCACCACTGTCTCTTGTTCGACCATCCTTTGTCCTGGCTGGAAACCTTTGTTCGACTAACCACACTCTATCTAGACATGCTCTATCCAACTAGATAGCTATGTGACACATGGCTTGTACATTCATCTGGGTAGACAACTCGTGGTTGGATAAGAAAGAGTCCAAGACTCGGTACACAACTAGGGTAAGAAAATACAAACTCCTTAAGGAGTGCCAATAGAGAAAGAGAGAAAAATAATGCCAAAACACAAAACATAAATATTTTTGATTTTTTAAAGTAATAAAGAGAGAAGAATAGCACTAAAAAATATCAAACAAACAACAAAATAACACATAACACACGTACAGAAGAACTACAATCATAAGAGCAAAAAGAAATAAACTACTCAACCTCATACATATCACCTAGTAATAGTGATCAAAATGTATTCCTTTGTCTAAAAAAAATTATGAGGGACAACTGAGTCAGGAAGTAGTCTTCGAGTCATGTGAGCATGAGGTGTATATGGCACTCAAGGTTTATTTTGTTTAGAAGTTCTAGAAAATTCTATCGAGTGATCCATATGTACATGGCCAGGTTGACTTTTTGAAGAAGACTAGCTTCTTCCACACTATGTTTGGTATGCATAATGCAACTAGGTTGGAGATGCTCATATGCACCACAAAAGCTACATCTTAACATAAGAGATGGGAGTGAACGAGGTGGATATTTTCGAGATAACTCCCAAGAGTGGCTAGTAGTGCCAAAAAAAATAGCAAAAACGTGTAGAAAAGTTAAAGAATTCGGGTCTCTAACTCTGAGGAGTGGCACGTGAAGGAGAAAAGGAAGAACATTAACTTTCATAAGAGGATGAAAAGTTAATTTTTCGTAGTAAGGTCTCAAGTACTCATGTTCACTACAATGATAACACATAGGAATAATAGTAGGTAGGGGTAAGAGACCACTACTAGATGTCAGGAAGAACTAACTTTAGGTAACGTGTTCACCTTATTAGAGGAAATAGGTTAGGATGTAACAACTAACTTACCCTTAAGGGTGACAATAATTGATTTCAACTTCAGTTCTTGAGTAGTTACCTTATTAAAATTTGGTGCTATTGTTTTTGAAGTAGATACTCCTTCATCATACTCAGTACCATATTTATCACCAAAAGACTTGGTGCTACTGATGATTTCATTTAACTTATGAGAACCCGTCATCAGTTTACTGACTATGGATGAAGATTGAGCGAGCTTTTTATCACTTAAACTAAGCTTATTCTTTAAAATTTTAATTAAATCTTCCTTTTATTTAAGGAAAGATTCCAAGTAAGTCGTAGAGTTGTTGAGGATACCGACTCTTTCATGTAGTTATTTCACTTCAACTTCTTTTTCAATGAGTGTATAAGCTAGATACTCCTTGGCACTTTCAAGGATAATTATCTAATTCTTCAATAAATCAATTTTAGTCTTCTAATCTGACGAGGGATCAAGATTGACATAGAGATAAGTAGCTTTACCAGATGTGGAACACTTTAGCTATTCCTCAAGATTGTTTATCTTTTCATGATTTGCATTGAATTTTTCTTGCAAATTAGAGTATCTCTTTTGAATAACCTCACATCTATTAGTGAGATCATGTTGGTCACTGAGGACTAAGGAATTCTTTTACTCAAGAGTGACCTTTAAAGCACTTATCTCACTCTCTTTTTCTTCTAGGTTTTCCAAAGCCTTTTTCTTTGCTTCTCATATTTAATATAATCTAATAAGAGCCTATTGTAAGAGTCGAGCAATTCATCTTTCTCATCTTTCTCATCTTATTCAGGAACTTCTTGAACATCTGAGGTGGCATTCAAAGGATCTACGGTACTACTTGAAGCCATAAAAGCTAAAAAGTTAGTGTCATCCCTTTTTTCACTACTAGTACTATTTGAAATAGTAATCTCAGCCTTTATAGCATGCTTATTAGTGTGGTTTTGTTTTGAAGGACAATTTGTAACAATATGTTCAAGCTTCCCATACTCAAAGCACTTGATTTTATTGAGGCGGCTTTTATGGTGTTTCTCAGCCTTATTCTTCATAAAAGATATACTAATTTTGAGCCTTTAGTGCTCGAACTTTCTCTTCCAACTCCACTAGAATAGAGTTTCTTTTTTCTTGAAAGAATATAGTAAACCTTTTGGCAATTAATGTCATTTCTTCTTTTTTAGGGTCAGAATCATCATCACTTAACATAGTGGTGTTCACTTCTTTGCTAGAACCACTCCATTTGGTGGTCTTGAACACTAGGCTTTTTCCTTTTTTGGTAGTAATTTGGTTTTGTCTAGGTAATATGTGATGAAGTTTGAAGATAAAAAATCACAAACTAACTCATTTATAGCGAGTTTATTAGGTTTGTAAATGGATTTGATCACTATTTATTTGGCACGAAAGCGATAAGGGAGATTAGAGATAATATTCTCAATTTACTTCTTCTTACTAATCGATCTATCCAAATTGTAAGAACAATTGAAAAAGCATAGAACTTATCAAAGGTTTCATCCTCTGGCATAATACAGAGTTCACAATCTCTATTTAACTTTAGAATTTTGGATCTCTTAACTACTGAAGTATCCTCATGAATAGTCTTTAGAATATCCTATACTTGTTTGTAGGTTATAAAATTTTAATTATTTTTTATTATTTAGGTATGATAGCCCTAATGAGAGCATATAACCCTTTGATATTTCATTCAGATTCCTTACTTTCCCCTTTTGTCCATCCAATCATAGATTTATAAAAAATAGCATTATCAGGATGGGTTTTGGTTCGATACATCTAGCCATTCTCAATTAGAAACCAAAACACAATCTCCAAGGGAAGAGCCACATCTAAGATTTCTAATAGGCATAATTTAGCCTATTGAAAAGTAGAGGCTACCTACATTTTCTCATTTCCTTGAGTCCATCAGAGAGAAATATGTGTGTATGATAACGAATTAAATGAATCAACATCATGGTGATAAGGCCTTAAAAGGGTGTACTGGTTCTATTATCAATTGAAAGAGTCCAAGACTTGGTACACAACTAGGGTAAGTAGATACACACTCATTAAAGACTTATCCTGAACTTGCAAGCAGTGAAAAGATAAACACTGGATATATCAAAATAGCAACAATAAATAATAATCACATGCAATTAGAAAACTTTAAGAAATAGATATATTATTCGGTAAACATAAAGTAAGTAAAGAATATAAAAGTTTTCTAATCAGAGTTTAGACTTCAATATGTGAAAACATACACAAATTAAACTTAGATTATACTAGCTAAACACAAGAGTATGCACCAGATAAGATATAATAAGATAAACCCATTTAGAACTCCTATCTATGTGGTAACATCCATAGGTTACTTGTGGCAACCACTCGACAACAACAAAAAATTACTAAAATAAATACAACACTAATAGAAATAGAATCATAATTACCTCTATGAGTCAAGATCTACATCCTAACAACCTATTGTTACCCTTACTTGCTACATTCGTAACAAGTTGGTTCGATACATGAATCAGACTTTCCTCCAAAGCTAGCACCACTCGATATAGTGTGATTAGTAACCGAAGATCAGTAAAGTGAACAAAAGGTGAATAGCCAATCATTGGAACCACACTCAATCATGAATCACTAACAACCACTAATTTTGGATGACTACTAACACTACCCAACAAAACTCATAGTGTTGTTCTCAAAAGATTTGTACAATAGTCAAGAGCTCTCAAGACTATTTTACTCACAATAATGTCGCACAAATACTAAAATACACTCAAAGTAATTTGTGATATAGAAGCAATATTCATAGTAAATTTGGTAGAGTTTTGGTATGTAAAGATTGCTTAAAAATGCCAAAAGAGGTGGTATTTATAAAGCCATAACGCACCAATTTCTACCCTTATCGTGACCTTACCAGGGTCCAACGAGGGCCTTGACGGGGTGCCAATAACTCCAATTTTTCTTTTTCAAAATTATCGAGTAATTTCCATAAGTACCAACCCTCAAAATGAAAAAAAAATTACATTCATAACCTAGCATGCATACTAAGAAACCAACCATGTGGTGTATGTTTAGGATTCTTTTAATCAAAGTGTACCTAACTATATGTGTGTGTACATTATTGATCAATAATAACTAACCTTACATAGAGAAAGATAAAAACATTGAGTAAAATAAATAGACTTCGTGTTTTACACATGGGAAACCAATAAAGACATAAAAGGACTACAATACTTACAAGATGGATGGAAGATCTTGATTTGCATGCATGCATTCTTGTTAGGTTCCCTTCTTTCTAGAAATTGACATGTTCCTGTGACTTGTTTTATTTTTTAAGTTAAGGTTGTTTGTTTGATCAATTGTTGCTTGTTAAGCCCTTAATTTATCAGTCCCTTGTTTGGTGTGCTTGTATATGTCAAGTCATCTAATCATATGTTTCTTCTTTCTTTTTAACTTTGAAGTATTTCTTAATGCTTAAGGATGGATTTTTTCCTCATGTTGGGAACTTTGATGTACTTTATTGTTTTCATTTTGCAAGTTCTTTTGGGACTATGCAACACTTATTTATGTTATTCCATGAGAATGTGGTCATCGTTTCCATAAATTTTGATGATGAAACTAGTGGATGGACAGATTCATGTGGCACATCTTTGACTTGGCGAATAACTCAATACATTTGTTGTGATAGAAAAAGGTGCACCATTAGGGTCCATTGCAAACAATTATGGCCTAAATAGTAAGGTTGGATGGTCTAAATAGTAAGGTTGGACGACCTATATAGCAAGGATGGATGGACATACTTTGGATTTTCAAAGCTAGGTCTATGTGAGATCATGTATGATGTGACCTTATAGGTGACATCCTGGACCACTCCTATTTAGGGATATGGCTCATACTATGCAACCTAGAAGGTGACCCTTGAGACTTTATGGTCTAAAACATAACATTATGTTGCAAGTGGATAACATGGCCTAAATTGCAATGAACTATCCTATCCAATTCAATGTGGCCCCAATGAACATCTTGGACTATTTTGAGTGAAATGTGAAAGTGTAGATTACGTGGCATATGGGAAGATAGTAATGTAGACATCATAGTATGTTAAGGAAAAAATATGGACTATAAGGCATTAGTATGGACTATGTTGCCTATTATGTGGCGATCTAGACTATACAACCTACAAGGTAGCATATTTGGCTTTGATTGGGTGATATGGCACTCTGGCTATTGGAAGATGCTGTATGGAGTCCTTGTTAACAAAAAGGTTCTTGTTCTTATGGCTTGAGAAGGCACTCTATAATGGTCTTAAGTGTGTTCTTTATGATGTCAAGGAGGACACATGGCTTAAGCCCTTGAAGTATTCCATGTGATCTAAAGAGTTGTTAGTACCATCATAGATCCTCGTGTTGGGCATCTTGAACTTGTAGGGGAGTGGAGTAGCCATGACCTTTGATGTGAACAAGGACTTGACTGAGACATTTGAGTTTAGGGATCTATCTCGTTACAAGAAATGCATCTCTTGTAGTTACATGACAAATCAATCAATAATTGGATGGAAAACCATCGATACATTCTCTCAAGGATTTTCCCTTGAAAATACTATCGTTGGATTCTTCTCATTACGAGGATCGAGCAACCAATTTATTTTTTGATAACCGGTATAAAAGTAGGTGAATTATGCCAAAACCAATTCTAGTCTATGTAACGAACTTGGTTGGTTCCTTTTTTTCTTTGCAACACTTGTTCTGGCCAACTCCCACTTATGTTGGCGACGCGTGGGGCATGTTTTAAAGTGCTCTAATGTCTATTGATCACCAAATTTTGGCTGGTGGTAGATTTATTACATGGGGTTTCTAGTGGTGATTGATAACTGTATTTTATATAGTTATTTTCACCTATTTTATTAATTATAATTGCTATGTTCTTGATGTTTTTAGTTAATTTTCGATTAATAAATTAGTATTTACTGTTTTTTTTATATTTTAATAAAAGTAAATAATTTGTATCGAAAATGTACTTAATGTTAAATTTATGTCCACAAATATAATTTCAAATAATATAGTTCTTAATTACAATTTATAAAAATCGAAAATATAATTTAAGTTAAATTTGGGCTTCATTTTAATTATTAAAAGTTTAAAAATTTAATTTAAAATTAGCAAAGGGCTTAATTGTAATTAAATAAAGTTGAAAATGTAATTTGAAATATATTTGTGGGTCAAAATAAAATTAAGAAAATTTAATTTTCTGCGCAGATTAGAAGAACCACGCGCCAACAACAAGCGCCAAAGGTGGACCGTCCGATCAAAGAAGGAACGGCTACGATGCGCGCGTTCAGATCACTCCCGACCAAATGGCGTGTGCGAAGATTCCTTCACACGGCTCGGCGCCCGAGTGGGGCCCACCTGCCGCGCAGGCCGGCGTGTAGCGTGGGACCCACCCGTCTGACGCCGCGCAGACGATGTCCCCCACGTTCGCGCGCCTCTGATACCGTGCGCTGATCTCTGCGTGCAACCCGATTTTCCTCCAATAAAGATATGACACGTGTCCCACTCAATTTTGCAGCTAATCATGTTGTGACACGTGGCATGTTACAATGAGCGCGACCGTGCTGGATCAAGCCCGTGTTGTAGCCGTTGGCTCCCGTGCGACCATTCATCGTGCGCCCGTTTCCCCTCAACGAATGAGATGCTGCCACGTGTCCCACTAATTGTGTCCGCGAATCAGAACGCGACACGTGGCAGCGTGGAAGAAAATTAAAACAGAAACGCGCAGCGTCCCTCGATCCCATTTTCGATACAATTTTTGTCCCCCACGCGTTTAATTTATTATTTTCGCCACACCTTTTTGTCCCCCCGCGTAGATTTAAATTTAATATTTTATTGATGTATTTTTTTGCTATAAATAGGAGATAGTTTTTAGTTGTAAAAAAGTTTGGTTGGAGTAGAGTTTTAGTTTTAATTTCGAAAGTTTTTAGAGTGTTTTAGTTTTTTCAGTTTGTAATTTTTATTGTGTTTGTGTGTTGGTTGCGGAACACGCAGAAGCCATTTTTGGCTTTTGTTGTGTTCTGCGAGTACCAAATATTTTCATACGAGATGTTTTAATTTTATTTCTGCTTCTTCTAATTTTTCTGTAGTTGTTATAATTTTTATTTTAATTTTATGAAGTAATTTAATTTTTCTAGGGTTGCATTTGATCTAAATTTATGAAGCTTTAATTTTAATTATTTTTGATAGATTTATAAGACGTTCGATTTGTTCGTTCTATTTTGTTCTTAATGCTTTTTGATTATTTACGAATCTTATCAAAACGATCCGTGGCACATGAATAAACTTGAGAAAGGCATTTGTGTGTGTATTGCTCGTAAATAGAATGACATGTATGATGAAGGATAGACATATACCCTAATTGTATGTGTGGCCATTTGAAAACTTAGAACGTAATGAATCTCGGTAAATTTAATTTTCATAGAGATATAGTAAATTAATTTAACGAGGTGTGTTTATACGGAGCTCGAAAGAGATGTATGAATAATAAAAAAAGAAGTTTTCGGTTGACAAATTAAATGTACTAAAAAATATAAATCAAAAGAAAATAATATGATTTGAGTGGATTAATTTGGTGAAAAATTGCAATCCTAGATTTCTTTTATTTTCTTATTTTACTTTTTTATTAACCAATGATTGTTTTGGATAAAATCAGAGAGATACAATTTTAGTACTCGACAAACTATAGTAAAAAATCCTCGTGGGATCGATCTTTACTTACAAATCTTTATTACTTGTGACCGTGTATGCTTGCACGAGTTCGTGTGTTGAAAAACGCGCAACAAGTTTTTGGCACCGTTGCCGGGGATTTGTTTTACTATTTTCATTGTTGATATTAATACCAATCAATCTCATTTTAATTCAAAAAAAAAAATTTTAAAAAATAAAATTTTTTTTTGCTTATTGTTCTTATTTATTTTATTTTAAAAATTTTCTCGTAAGTTGAGATTTTGTTTGACACACAAATCTTAACTTACAAAAAGAAAAAAAATTTACTTATTGTTGTTTTATTTTATTTTTCAATTTTCTTGTGGGTTGAGATTTTGTTTGACACACAAATCTTACCTCACAAAAAAAAAAAAATTTATTTGCTTATTTTTGGTTGTGTAATTCATTTTTCAAATTTCTCGTGCGTTGAGATTTTGTTTTACACACAAATCTTAACACACATAAAGAGAAAAAAAAAACAGAAAACAAAAAAAAATTATTTGCTTATTGTTAATTTATTTTATTTTTTTTAATTTTCTTGTGGGTTGAGATTTTGTTTGACACACAAATCTTAATACACGAAAAGAAAAACAAAAAAAAAATTTATTTTCTTATTGTTGGTTGTTTGTTTTATTTTATTTTTATTTTTATTTTTCTAGTGAGGTGAGATTTTGTTTAAACACAAATCTTAACTCACAAAGAGAAAAAAAAATTTGGTTATATTTTCTTAATTTATTTTTCAATTTTCTCGTAAGTTGAGATTTTGTTATACACAAATCTTAACCTACAAAAGAAAAACAAATTGAGAAGTCAAGCTGAAGACTATAAATCAAGCGCTTCTTGGGAGGCAACCCATGTGTTTTATTTTTTTTATTTTTTTCGCATGTATTACTTTTTATACTATGTTATGTACTTTTTTTTTCGTAGGTGCAAATTGGAGGTAATGAATCAATTTTGGCTTAACCAATCAAACAAACCAGGAAGTTTCTTTAATCCCATCTCATATGTTCTTTAACTTTCACACATTGAGGACAATGTGTATATTAAGTTTGGGGGTGGTGGATATATTAAACCTAATTGAAATACTTTCTGGATGTTATCGCTTGTGAAATTTTTTTTTGTTTGGTTAATTGAAGATATTTTGCTATGAATAGTGATTTATTTTGATTTCTTGTATTTAAATGATGCATAATTCTTTGAAAAATTTGAATATTGTCTAAGTGATAAATAATTTTTACGTATGTTTCGTTTTTACAAGAATAAATATTCATGAGCACTAGTCTTGATTTTTGAGTTGTTATGATAATTTAGAGAAGGTTTATGTGAGTATGGAATTCGATTGATTTTTGTGGTGTCACAGTTTTTAGAATTTGTTTGATTTTCTCTCGAGGCGAAATTATAGATGACATGTAACTAAGAAAATGATTTAGGCCATCTTTGGATCGTTTGAGCCTTTCTATCTACCTTAACATGCATTATCCATAGTATACCCCTTTTGAGCTTCAAAGTTTACATATATATTTTTCTCATTTCAAAAGCCTATCTAAAAAAATATATATATATGTGTGTAGATATACCTATTGTTCTTATCTCACTAACATGTGACAATTGTTAGTAAATACTGAAGGATATATCGAAAAAAAAGGGTTACTGGAAAAGAAAAAAAAAATGCAAAAAAAAAAAAAGAGATTCTGAAAAGAAAAAAAATATAGAATCTGAAAAAAAAAATATAGTTATTGTATGTGATGAGAAATCCCAAATTGGGAAGTAATTATTGTGATGATAAAATTATCTTTTTCAATCCTGAAATGTAATGCTCGGGAAAAGTTTTAAGCTAAATATTATCCTTCATCCTACCTTTACCTAAGCCATACATTACAAGCTTAATAAAGTCCTATTGATTTTGTGTTTTGTGTTTGTCTACATTAGTGGGGAGAGAAATGAAAAATAAACTTATTGAGATTTGTGATTTCATGACAAATTGTTTGATTTTATATTTGTATAAATTGATCCGGATTTCATGTGATGAAATATGAAAAGACTTCACACACACACTAAAATTCATTGTGAAAATGTGATATACTTTTAAATTGATTTTGATGCTTAGATAAAATTCTTTTATTTCATTGAGTTATGTAATTGCAAAAGATAAAAGAAATATTTTGAAAATCACTATTTTAAATGCAGTTATATTTGTTTTATTTCCTTCCTTTTGCTCGAGGACTAGCAAAAACTTAAGTTTGGGGGTGTTGATAACTGTATTTTATATAGTTATTTTCACCTATTTTATTAATTATAATTGCTATGTTCTTGATGTTTTTAGTTAATTTTCGATTAATAAATTAGTATTTACTGTTTTTTTTATATTTTAATAAAAGTAAATAATTTGTATCGAAAATGTACTTAATGTTAAATTTATGTCCACAAATATAATTTCAAATAATATAGTTCTTAATTACAATTTATAAAAATCGAAAATATAATTTAAGTTAAATTTGGGCTTCATTTTAATTATTAAAAGTTTAAAAATTTAATTTAAAATTAGCAAAGGGCTTAATTGTAATTAAATAAAGTTGAAAATGTAATTTGAAATATATTTGTGGGTCAAAATAAAATTAAGAAAATTTAATTTTCTGCGCAGATTAGAAGAACCACGCGCCAACAACAAGCGCCAAAGGTGGACCGTCCGATCAAAGAAGGAACGGCTACGATGCGCGCGTTCAGATCACTCCCGACCAAATGGCGTGTGCGAAGATTCCTTCACACGGCTCTACGCGCCGAAATGGGGCCCACTGCCGCGTTGTGCCGGCGTGTAGCGTGGGACCCACCCGTCCCGACGCCGCGCGCAGACGATGTCCCCACGTTCGCGCGCCCGATACTGCGTGCGCCGATCTCTGCGTGCAACCGGATCTTCCTCCAATAAAGATATGACACGTGTCCCACTCAATTTTGCAGCTAATCATGTTGTGACATGTGGCATGTTACAATGAGCGCGGCCGTCTTGGATCAAGCCCGTGTTGTGGCCGTTGGCTCCCGTGCGACCATTCATCGTGCGCCCGTTTCCCTCAACGAATGAGATCTTTGCCACGTGTCCCACTAATTGTGTTCGCGAGTCAGAAGACGACACGTGGTAGAGTGGAAGAAAATTAAAAGAGAAGCGCGCGGCGTCCCTCGATCCCATTTTCGATACAATTTTTGTCCCCCACGCGTTTAATTTATTATTTTCGCCACACCTTTTTGTCCCCCCGCGTAGATTTAAATTTAATATTTTATTGATGTATTTTTTTGCTATAAATAGGAGATAGTTTTTAGTTGTAAAAAAAGTTTGGTTGGAGTAGAGTTTTAGTTTTAATTTCGAAAGTTTTTAGAGTGTTTTAGTTTTTTTCAGTTTGTAATTTTTATTGTGTTTGTGTGTTGGTTGCGGAACACGCAGAAGCCATTTTTGGCTTTTGTTGTGTTCTGCGAGTACCAAATATTTTCATACGAGATGTTTTAATTTTATTTCTGCTTCTTCTAATTTTTCTGTAGTTGTTATAATTTTTATTTTAATTTTATGAAGTAATTTAATTTTTCTAGGGTTGCATTTGATCTAAATTTATGAAGCTTTAATTTTAATTATTTTTGATAGATTTATAAGACGTTCGATTTGTTCGTTCTATTTTGTTCTTAATGCTTTTTGATTATTTACGAATCTTATCAAAACGATCCGTGGCACATGAATAAACTTGAGAAAGGCATTTGTGTGTGTATTGCTCGTAAATAGAATGACATGTATGATGAAGGATAGACATATACCCTAATTGTATGTGTGGCCATTTGAAAACTTAGAACGTAATGAATCTCGGTAAATTTAATTTTCATAGAGATATAGTAAATTAATTTAACGAGGTGTGTTTATACGGAGCTCGAAAGAGATGTATGAATAATAAAAAAAGAAGTTTTCGGTTGACAAATTAAATGTACTAAAAAATATAAATCAAAAGAAAATAATATGATTTGAGTGGATTAATTTGGTGAAAAATTGCAATCCTAGATTTCTTTTATTTTCTTATTTTACTTTTTTATTAACCAACGATTGTTTTGGATAAAATCAGAGAGATACAATTTTAGTACTCGACAAACTATAGTAAAAAATCCTCGTGGGATCGATCTTTACTTACAAATCTTTATTACTTGTGACCGTGTATGCTTGCACGAGTTCGTGTGTTGAAAAACGCGCAACAGTGATCTCAGATTTCTTAAGAGATGCACATATTTTTATATCCATATAGAGGTTCTCTTCCAAGAAAAAAAACATTGTGTGAGACCCTATTAATCGGTGCAAAACTGTAAGTGCATAGTATCATAGTTTTATAATAAAGTGATAAGAAGAATATTGTCCTCAAGGATTGGTAAATTATTTTTGACAAATACTAAAATTATATTAATCTCAATTTTATCTAGAAAAGTCTTTAAGATTGTTGTAATTGGAATTTAAAATAAAATTAATCTCAAGAAAATTCAAAAGAAAATAAATATGTTCGAAAATCAAATTAATGGAAAGAAAATTTATAAGAAATTGATTTCACCTAATCTCTTACTATGCCTTACTTATCTAGCTAATTGAATTTAATTCTCTCTGTTTGTTAGCAATCTCCAAAAAATATCCAAAAACATATTTCGATAGTCAATTGGAAACATTATTATTCATCAACTTACACAAGAGTATGCAATTTAATAAAGCAAGAAAATATTAAGATCAATGATTTTAATATTACACAAGTTCATATAATTCTTTCGATCTCTATAGTTATCTATGTCGAAATATTCCAAATCTATCCTATAATTCTCTCTTTTGGTAGTAAATTATAAGATTAAAATCATTTAGTTAATGACCATTTAATTAGAAGCATTAAACTCAGTCAAGCATAGTTTGGAATTAAATTACATATTTTTCCTAAAATAAAGAAAAATTAATTTATGCTAAAAATTAAATTTAACATAAATGAATTCACCATAATTGTTTGAAAGGAATTGAAAGAAAATTAAATCACAAAAAGAATCTACTTTCACGTTTACTAGCTCCAATCTGCTTTGTCTTAGCTTGTGTCGTTGTTCATTCATTTTTTTAGTCTGGTGATGCTCTATTCCTTTTCTTTTCTTTTCTCGTTCCTACGTTCTCCCTTTTTCGTTTTCCTTCTTCTTCTTTTTCTCGCCTCCCCTTGGTATATATATATATATATATAATATTAATCTTCTTCACCTCTACCCATTTTCTTTCTTTTTATATATATGTACATAACCCTTTCCCACCTATCTTTTTCTTATATATATATATATATATATATATATATATATATATATATATATATATATTATATCCCGCTATTTCCTTTTGCTCTTTGGTCCTTATTCAGTTCTTATATATATATATATTAATTTAAATTTAAATAAATCTTTATTTATATTTGAGATTTCTTAGATTATATGCTTTTAAAATTTTGGATCTTCATTATCTTCAAATCTGTAATAAAATTTAAATAATAATAATGAGGTCTAAATTAAATAAAAATAAATAAAATTAGACTAAAGTTTAAAATTGAGAAGTGATAAATTATACCAAATTATATAATGTCTATTAATCACCAAATTTTTCCGGGTGGTAGATCGATACATGAGGTTTATAGTGGTGGTCTCAGATTTCTCAAGTGATGCACAAATTTTTAGACCATATAGAGGTTATCTTCTAGGCAAAAAACATCATGTGTGACCTATTCAAGTAAGGCTGTTGTGGCCAACTGGCTTAGTTTTTCTGTTTGGTAGTCGTGGAAGCCTCACTTGGCAAAGGTGTAAAAAAAAGAACCATTATTTGATAGTCTTGATTGTGGTGCATATGCATTCGACTCGTTGAATAAGTAATTGCACTAGATGATCTATCCCAATCTCTATTGGGATCAGAGTCTTGAAACTTGTAGATTGATTTCATGGTTTCTTGTTGAAAGCACAAAAGGTCAGTCTTATAGAAATCGTGTAAAGTTTCAATTAGGATACTAGTCTATCTCCAAAGACATTAAATATTTTTGTAGATTAAGACTTGGATAACACTTGTAAATGTCTTAAAGATTTATTTTTTTTAACCTAGTAAAACACACTTATTTTTCACATACGGTGAGAAATATTGATGCTAATTTTTGTTAACACCAGATAGGATTTTTTCTATGGATCTACGAGATATAAAAATTCATTAAGACCTTAGATTATCACATGTTGGTGGCTTTTGACTTTATGATACTTAAGTCAATAATGAGATTGTAGAAGGTAGAAGATGACTAGGTCTCACTCTATGATGGATAGGAAAGAGAGTATTTATGGATATCATTTTATGTTATGTGATTTGAGATATATGTATGGATATGTACGATGGTGAATATATATATATATATAAGGTATATAAATAATCTGATATGTATTCATTACTTATATAGATAGACTTATTGTAACATCATGATTATCTATTTATAATGATCTCTTTCGAACAATTAAAGGATAATTATTATATATTTTCTCACTTTATATAGATTTTCTAGTAATCATAATTATTTGATTAATGAATGTTTATTTAGTTGGTCTATAAAACATTATAGTAAATATAAGACCATTCATTGTTTATAATATATTATATATTAAATTATACCATACATATATTTTTAAACAAATACTGAAATAATATATATATTGAATCTGAAAAATTGAAATAATTATATTACTTGTGTACTTATTCAAATTGGATATCGAATCATTACTTTAATTATTCACATTATTCATAATTTTTAAGTTTGGGACAATCCAGCATGGGTTTGTTGGCATCTGCCATTTGTTTTTCCTTCTAAAAAAGTGATGGAGAGTTCTCACTACTACAAAATGGACTATTAAAGTCGGTTCGTTGAACTGACTTAAAATTTAAAATCGATTCACGCGTTGAACCGACTCTACATGTAAAGTAATTCCCAAAATATTGACTTTTTATTCCAAAAACCATGGTATACTGATTCAAACTCTTTTTTTATTTTCATCCATTTCATTAGTTGACCTCTTTTGTTTCCCTACCTTAGTGAGTTTTTTTTCATCTTTTCCATATCTCAACACCTCGCAAAAGTCGGGGTGCATGATCAAGATATTCTTCACCATCGAACAGTTTCTTTTGGTATCTAAACTTGTGTCTAGATGACAAAAAATTTCTATGTCTTCTATAAGACATCTTTCGTCCATGAATAAGATAAGTTGCAAAAGTTCCATCACGACATATAAGGCATCCCTTGTAAACTTTTGTTGCATGTCCTGATAAGTTTTCATAGGCAGGAAAATCATTAATTGTCCATAAAAGGACCCTGTCAAGTTAAAGTGTTCTTATTTATATGCATCGTAAATATTTACACCATCATTCCACAACGTCTTTAAATAATCTATCAGAGGCTAAAAGTATACATCAATATCAACACCGAGTTGTTTCGGTCTTGAGAAAAAAAATGTTAACATCATGAATTTTCTTTTCATACATAACCAGGGAGGAATGCTGTATGTTACTATAATTACCGGCCAACAATTATATCTACTACTAAGGGAACTATGTGGATTAATTATATCAACAACAAATGGCAAGACGAAGATTGTGCAGATCAGATGCAAATTGAGGAGATAAATTATCTACTGCTTTCCAATTTGAAGAATCATAAGGATGACGTAGCACCCTATCATCAGATCGATTATCTGAATGCCAAGTCAACATCTTTAATGTCCCTTTACTTTTGAACAACCTTTGAAAGCGAGTAATTGGAGGAAAGTACCAAAGAACCTTTACAGGCACGCCTTTTTTACGTGTTGTCTCATTTGTACCATGCTTCCATCTCAATTCTTTACACATCGGACAATCATCTAATGTCTCATATTCTTTTCTATAAAGAATGCAATCTTTTGGACAAGTATGAATCTTATGATATTGCATGTCAAATTGACTAAGAGATTTCTTCACTTCATACATTAAAGATGGAAATTCAATACCTTCAGGAAACATATCTACTAGTAGATTTAGTAATTTTGTGAATCCCTTTGTCAGAAAAACCATATTTCGCCTTCACATTGTACAAATAAACCAATTCCAACATTTTAGTATATTTCTTGTATTTTGGATACAACAGTTTTTTGGCATCTTCTAGAAGTTTTTTAAAGGTTACGGGATCATCCTCACGTAGTTCATCTTCAAGACCATGAAACATATTTTTTGCCTGTACATTATGATAAGATGTATGTAATCCACTCACATTCTTATTTATCTCTTCACCATGAGTATTATCAATATTTTATCCATGATAATATCAATATGGGCATCGAATCATACTAATTCCATTATTACTATTTCTACAAGCAAATTCCATGAAACTTTCAACTCCAGAAATGTAATCCTGCTCAATTCTACACTTTGACATCTAAGATTTGTCCATTTTCTTTTAATGATATTAATTAAGCATATTAATTATGTATCCAATCAATATATTTCAAGTATTATTATATATAAATTTCTTAATTATTAGAATATATATCAAAACATACATAATACAAACATTTATAATTTTAATCATTTTACAATTGTATTACTTTTACTTAATAAAATACAATTATTTATATGTAAATAAATTTATCCATGTATGGTAAATATTATAGTCCCTCAAATGCATAACATCCAGATATTATTTCCATAGAAAATAAGCCAAACATATAATAACAAACATAATACAAATCATACATAAATCAAAAATTTATACAAAAAATAAAGCAAATTGAATAATAAGTGCATAGGATTAATTGAAATACTTACAAGAGTAAATGAAGTGACTAAATGAAGGAAATGAAAAAAAATGTGTTTTGTAAGTGAGAATAAGTGAGAAAATAGGTATAAAATTTGAGTATTTTGCTCAAAAAAAATAGGGGATCTGAAAGATAATAAGAAGAGAAATATAACCCATAAAACGGCGTTGAAAATGGTGGTCGGAGGTAGTCGGAAAATGAGAAAGAGTGGAGCGAGCTCAGTTTTGAAGTTGTTGTTGCACAAATTGAAAAAGAAATTCTGGTGAAGAAGAGAAAAGAGAAATGAAGGACGTTTTTGCTTTTCTGCCAAAAGAGCTCACGTGGATAGTGTCGGTTGTGTGTAGCGTCGGTTCACCACGTCAACCGACGCTATCCACGTAGTTTAAAATTAAATTTTTTTTAGATCAATTATTATTTTATTTGAACTCTTTAAAATTTAATTGAATATATATATATATATATATATATATATATATATATATATATATATATATATATATATATATATATAATATAAAAAGAAAAAAATATAATTTTAAAATAATATCCAAACAAATACACAACATTAAAAAAAGATGTACATGTACATACGTACATAAAATTAAATATCCAAACAAATACACAAAATTATATAATTTTAAAAACCAATTGTCTCAAAACAATTATACTATATATATATATATATATATATATATATCCAAATAAAATTTTAAAGAGTCAAATAAAATAATAATTAACCTAAAAAAATATTTTCAATTTTAAATTGCATTTTTTAATAAAAAATACACTTAAGACATAACATCGGTTGACGTGGTGAATCGATGTTATCCACGTGTATAGCATCGGTTGACGTGATGAATCAATATTATCCACGTGTGTAGTATCGGTTTACCACATCAACCGACGCTACGTCCTACGTGGATAGCGTGAGTTCTACACCGAACCGACTTTAAATTAATTATAAGTTGATTTTTTTCCAAAAATTGATTTTATATATCGACTTAAATACCCCTTTTGTAGTAATGATCAATAAAAATATATTTTTGTTACGTCAGTTATTAAGAAGAGTAATATGAGTTTGTTATTTTCTTTTAAAAGATTTGAAGTTTATTTCAAGGATATAGATGAAATATTTAAAAGTAAAATTAATATTTTATAAAAATGTATTTTTTTATTAAAAATAATGAAAATAAATACTTTATAGTTTAAAATAATAAATAAATAATTAAATATATCTCATTGAGACTATTCATCGAAGGAAAATAGATAATGATGTTATTGTAAATAAAAAATAATTAAAATATATGTTGATGTTATTTTTTATAAAAATGTTTATTAAAATATCAAATCTATCTCTAAAACTTTAGCTTAGATTTTTCAAACTAATAAACTTATATCAACTAATAATTAATGAACTAAAATACATTTTTATAAAAAATAAGAGATTTTTTATTTTATATATAATAATACATGTGCAAGTAATATTAATTAATTTAAAAAGTATATAAAAAATTAATCTGACTAACCTTGTTAGTTGTTATTCCTAGTATTCCTGAGCTAGCTTTATTTTCCATTATTACACTTGTATTGTATTTGTTATTTTAATAATACTATAATTTTATTTTTAATAATTTTTTTATTCATATTTTTGTGGTGATTTAAAAAATGTATCAATTTAATATGATTTATTATTTAATTGATAATTTTTCTAGTAATACATATGCGATATTCAGAAATTATTTTCGAATAATCAATTAATTAAATAATATTCAAAAGATATTTTTAGATAATTAATTAATTGATTATCCAAAATGTCATCTTATTATTTCAAGTGTATTACTATACATGGATCTCCAATTAAATAATAAATAACACCATATATGTATTTTTTTAAAAATAAAATATCACTAAAATATCAGCTCAAATTAAAGTAAAAATAATATCAAAAATAGAATTGTGATACCATTAAGATAACAAACATTTTATATTAGTTGAATTGAGCTACGTTTTATGTAATGTTTTACGATAATATTTAAAAATAAAAATTTAATCATAAAAATAAATAATATTATTTAATCAAACAAATTATATTGCATTTTTTTTCCCACAAATAAAGTTCTCCTTTTCATTTAACAAAAGAGTACATTGAAGAGTATAGTTTATAAATAAACTCAAAACTATCATAAACATAATCAAAAAGAGAATACGGGAGAAAAATACCAGATTATAATCTAAGAAACAAAAGAAACATTAAAACAAAATAGAGAAGTACTCCTTGTGTAAGCCTCTGTATTCTCTTAAACTCTTCCACTTATTTAACTGCTAAGAAAGAAAATAAGTTGGCATCAAACTATTGATTCTCCAACATACAATTATTGCGAGATTTTCAAATTTGTCAACTGATAAGTAACCACAATTTGAAAGGTAAAAGAATCTTCATAATTAATTTCTCGATCTAACTTATAAAAGAGAGGAAAAGCTAACAAGTAGATTTCCTTTCAAATGCTTTAAGAGATGAAAAGAAAGAAGAGATTATTGGTACACATTAAAAAATAAATCATTAGTACTTGATGATGTTAGTTTACAAAGAAGGAAAATAATTAGGCAATGTGGTTAGAGCTTGTAAAATAATTCTTCAATTTTCTTAGAGTTTTTAAATTTTAGATTCTATTAGAATAGAATTTGAAATTTATAAGCTCTAAGTAAATTGAAGAATTATTATATGGTTATTAATGGAGATTGTGGTGCTGATCAAGTTAATGTTTCTAAATATTTTCAAGATCTTTTGCAAGAAATTGATGGTTTAATGACTAGGGCAAACATAAAGAGGATGAAAGAAGCTTTGCAAGGCTTGATCATAGAAATGTAATACAAAGAGGTTGTGTTAGAAGAATCTAAAACTAAATTTAAGGATTCCAAAGCTTCACCAATGATGGTCTATTATCTTTTTATATAAGGGATAAATTTGAAAGATTAAGTTGGATGCCAGGATTAATTTAAGAAGCAATTTTCGTTTTAATTAATTGTGGATCTTTTATGTTTTATTCATCATAAGTCCTTTAGTTTTTTACTTTTTAAGGATTGATTAGGTCCAATCTACAACTAAATAGGCCTATTTTGTTTAGGGTTTTTCTTTTAGGGTTTATTGTTTATAAAAAGCGGCAACCATGTAATTTTTCAAAGACTTTTTGATAATTTTATCAAATTTATTTCAAAAAGATTTTTGTTTTTCCTGATTATGTTCTTGATTGAATGCTTGAATTCAACTTATCAAAGGGAGTGATCCACCTTTATAGTGTCTCAAGGTTAGGGTTTTAAGGAGTTTGTTTCCTTAGGGTTCTAATTTAATCATCTTCAACATGTTCTTAACAAATCCATTGTTTCTATTCTTTTGAATTTATGGGTTACTAGGGTTGTTCGCGTAAAGGATCCGCATTAATTATGTTTACAGAGTGTAATTGCAATGATACTGAACAGATGTATTGTTCTTGGTCGCTAAGTTTATAATTTGTACTTGATATTCACTACATCCTTAGGTTGGATGTGACTTGTATATAGAAAGGGGGTTAGGTACTAATTGATATCTTACCTTTAGAGACGGTATACAAAAGTACTATATTTTTAAGGGTATATCTAGAAGTCATTTTAAAAAAAAATGGTACAATTTAGTCTAAAATAGTCATAAAAATACAAGTTTTATCAAGTTTCATCAATGTAATTAATGAAGATTTTTTTTTAAATTGATAAACTTATTATATTTTCATTGACAATTCTCAAATACATTCTATTTCATATTTATAAATATTTTTTCAAAAAAGACTACTGGTATACCCCTCACTAAAATAAAGTACTAATGGTGTGACTCTCACTAAAGTAAGGTATTAACGGTGTGCTTCTATATAATTTTAGTGCTAATCTTTATCTGTACAAAAAATTAATGTACCATATAAAAATTTTACCCCTAGGTAGGGATGAAAATGTCAACATTTTAATTTTGTTTTTTTACACATCTTGACATTGAAACATGATGTCCATATCTTTTGATCAAATTGTCGCAAAAATGTCATGGATATTGAGTATATTATTACTAAAATGTCTAACAAAATATCAATTCTTGATTTATTTCTCTTTTTTTCTTCTTCATTTTAGTTCAATTTTTTCTCACTTTGATAATAGTTAATATATTCTCTTTTTTTAAGCATGTTTTTCCTATATATATATAAAGTACTTTTTCCATATTTTTGATAAATTTTCATAGTTTTCGCAATTTTTTTCAAATTTTCATCAACAATGATAATATTTTCAATATTTTCGTAAAAATTATATCTCAATATCTTCATCAACATAGATATTTTAAACCTTACCCCAGATAGTTTAGATAAATCATAAATATATTACATTGAGTCTAATTTTCCTCTTCTATTTGTTGTGTTGTGTATAAACCACCAAAAATTGTTCAAAAAAGTAAATAAAGTGTTAAAAAAAGTGTATTATATTTATGTGTTAAAGTTTAAAAATTTATTAGTCATATAATTATAGGCAAGTGACACTTCATCATGTGATTTTTTAAGTAACTTTTGTCCACTAAATTAGTCAAAAATAATCAAAAAGTAAGCATGTGACATACCCATACATTTTTTAGATGACAAAATCAAAAGTTTTCAATTTTTTCTATTCAAATAACATATTTCTAAAAACTTTAAGAAAAACAGAAGTTAGTATTTAACCAATGTTTATTAGGACAAAGCTGGTGGTGGGTGGTTCTGCAAATTATGTTAACTTGTGTGCAACAGAATATATACAGACAACTTTATTATCGAACACAAGAAATTCCTGCAGATAACAAGCTTCAAACTAGTAACTTTTCAAGAAATTCTACTCTCTATATATGTTTATATAATACACTTCAGTTGCCTGACATTAATTTGTACTTTTTGAGGAGTACAAGTTTGTTTGCATGTCAAATCTTTATTTAGCTGTGGGACACATATTTCAATTTGTTTGAATAGTTTAGTGGTCTTACTATCCCCTAGTTTAGACAAAACTACTAAAGAGGTTACAACTAAGAAAAATAAAATAAAAAACTGTATGAAGTGATCATCTACATTCTACACTTGGTCACATGTGTTAGGCTCGGTATTATTGATGCTATGATGCACTTCAGAATATCATGTTTTGTGTTCAATACCCTTATAGCTTAGTGGTATAAGCTATGAGTCGGCACTAGAAGTTGCTGATTTATGTCCGATCAATATAAAAGGATGCGTGAGTGTGTAATTGTTTATTTAAAAATATATCATATTTTGTCCGAAAGAGACGAATAAATGCAGTAGGAATTTGGTCCCAAGCATTTGGTAAGTTTTTATTACTTGCACTTTTTTTTATTGACACGGTATAAAAATATACTTGAGAAATTTATCAAATGAATTATTGATTTAAATCAATCTTATCCTTTTTCATATCCATGCTTTCATTTTCACCCTATTTTTATTCCTCTTCTAAGGTATTACTCCTCTGTTTTCATGAACCTCTCTACTCACATGGACTTAAGTAAGCAAACAAAAAGCAAAAATCATCTTTGTAATCATCCAAAATTATGCTTAAAACACAGCATTTCCAATATAGGGACATAGCTTTCCATTAAAGAGAAAAAAAAGCACTTTTTTAAAGCTTGGTACATAACAAGCTCTAAAATAGTACTTAAAAGTTCAAGGGTTCACCCAAACACTTCAAACAAACCATGGGGGGTTCTATGCCAACTGAGACTTTCAATTTGGAGAAACAACAACAGCTTGGTTTTCAAGATACCAATTCTATAGAAAGAACAAATTGGGTTCTCAATTCTCCTAACCCACCAGCTTTATGGCAAGAGCTTCTCATTTCAATCAAAGAGACTGTTCTTCCAAAACAGAACAACAAGTATCCTTCAACATCTAAGAACAAAACTCCATCAAAACGCTTTGTTTTGTTCTTGCATAATCTATTTCCAATCCTTGAATGGGGAAGGAATTATAAAGCATCTAAGTTTAAAAGAGACTTGTTGGCTGGTTTAACTCTTGCTAGTCTTAGCATTCCACAGGTACCATATTACATAACTTGTGTTTATATGTCACAGACTCTCTCTCAGCCCTTTTCTTTCTCATACATTTTTTTTTTTTTGTGAATGGTTACAGAGTATTGGATATGCAAGTCTAGCTAAACTTGATCCTCAATATGGGCTGTGTAAGTTAATTGGTTTTTTTCATTTATTTTTTCTAATGCTAATTTGTGCTGATTATGTATTTTGGATTTGTTTTAATAGATACAAGTGTTGTACCACCTCTGATTTATGCTTTAATGGGGAGTTCTAGAGAACTAGCAATTGGACCAGTTGCTGTGGTTTCTATGTTGCTAGCTTCTTTAGTTCAGAAAATACAAGATCCTGTTACTGACCCTGTTGCTTATAGAAATTTTGTTTTCACTGTCACCTTTTTTGCTGGAATCTTTCAAGCTGCATTTGGAATATTTAGGTAAATATTTTATTTATTTATTTATTTCCTTTTCAATTAGTTTCGACACCTTTGTTATCTTATATATGGTTATATAGGCAATTCATTCATTCTCTGGTATCTGCAGGTTGGGATTTCTAGTGGATTTTCTGTCACATGCTTCCATTGTTGGATTCATGGCAGGTGCAGCTGTTGTTATTGGTCTTCAACAACTTAAGGGTCTTCTTGGCCTTGATCACTTTACCCACAAAACTGATATGGTTTCTGTTTTAAAGTCTGTTTTCAGATCTATTGGTGATTCTGTAAGTTCTATACATCCTCCACATCCACATCAAACTATCCCTCTAAGTTAATTTCGTTCTTTGAACCGTTCTCGATAACTTTTTTTTTAAATAACTACACTATTCATACACCCGTAATTGGGATTTGAACTCTAGTCCTTCCATATGCTTAAGTGAGTTACATGCTGTTAAATCACAAGCTTCTTACTGAAAAACAACATAGTTAATCAATAAATTTAACTAATTATCTTATCTATAGATAGAATAATTTAAATCATGGTGGAGATGCTATCACAATTTGAAATTTAATATTAGCCAATAACTTTTGAAATTAAGGTATAAAACAGAATCCCATATTCACCTTAACCCTTCATTCTTATTAATTATTTATTATGTCTTTACACTTAAGTTATTTAATCTGGTAATCGTTTGGTAGCATAATAGAAGAAGCAAGATCTAATTCTACCAATCTGTTCCCCTTCCCCAGTACTATATCAATTGGGATTAAAAAAAAAAGTTGTTAATAATATAATAAATATTCACAGTAAATACTATTTAGCTTTAACTTTTATACCACAGTTAATCAAGTATCTTTTGCATTTGATTGCAGTGGTATCCTCTCAATATTGTAATGGGTTGCTCATTTCTAATATTTATCCTTCTTACCAGGTTTTTTGTAAGTTACTAAAAACTCCTTCTCCAGTTTCTCTCTTAGGAATGATTTTTAATTGCTCCTTTTGATAAGCCCGTTCCTCCTTGTTACAGGGTAGAAGAAACAAAAAGTTATTTTGGTTGCCAGCTATTGCTCCTCTTATATCAGTAATACTATCCACTTTAATAGTGTATGTAACAAAAGCTGATAAACATGGAGTTAAAATAGTAAAACACATCAAAGGAGGACTAAATCCAAGTTCCGCCCATCAATTACAACTCTCTGGTCCTCATGTTGCACAGGCAGCTAAGATTGGTCTCATTTCTGCTATTATTGCTCTCACTGTAAGCTAATTCAATCCTTATATTCAATTTATGGTACATGGATAGCTTCAAGGTATAATAAATATTTGATTTTAGGAAGCCATTGCCGTTGGCCGATCTTTTGCTTCCATTAAAGGATATCATCTTGATGGAAACAAGGAAATGGTAGCCATGGGATTCATGAACATTGTAGGATCTTTAACTTCTTGCTATGTGGCCACAGGTAAAACCTGCTTTGTTACTTCTCTTACATTATATATTATGGGTGTCAAAACTAAGATGTTTTCAAAATATCTGTTTGAGTTTGTTTGTCACCGGTCTTTCCAAAAAAATCACCATTAAAAGATATATAGAAGTGTTACGCATCAATTCTTCTAAAAACTCATGTTTGTGGAGGATAGGTCTAACAATCATTTACACTCTTAAACATTCCCTCTCATGTGGGTTATTTGTCTTTTGTAAAGGTACATCAATTAAACTTTACTTGAAGAGTGAGTTTGTTTTTTGCAAGACTCATCAACTTAGAAATCAAATTTTGGGGGTTGTTGTCACAAATTGGATCTTAGGACTTTACTACTCTGATACCATATAGAAGTGTCAAATAACAATTATCTCAAAAATTCAAGCTTGTGAGAGATAGGTCTAACAATCATTTATACTCTTTAACAAGATATACATCCAGCCATCATTATTACATTTATACATTTTAATATTCTCCTCCAAGTGTTAGCTTTAAACACATTACATGCTTTTGTTAGGAAATTATGCAAATTTCTAATAAGTTAGATTTATAAGAAAGTAAAAATAGATAAAACAACATACAAATTTGATACCAGAGCTCGACTAATTTTGCCTACGTCTTCGGACCTACAACAGATCTTTTTACTAAAAAGGATAAATTATGCTAAATGTTTACAAAACTAACAACTCACAACCCAATTATACTCACGAAAATTGCTTTCAATTTTCTCTCATTAAAGTTTTTTACTCTAAGCTTTTCTCTCAATAGGATAATACAAAGTACCTATTAGAGTGCTATTAGGGTGCTCTATTTATAGATGTAGAAGTCTCCCTTCTACATGTTTTGCCAACTAGTTCTTAATTTGATTTTCTTCTTTTTCAACAAAACAATGCATCGTCCATTCAATTTTCTTGAGTTATTGGCTTGACAACCACCCTTGAATTGTTGGCTTGACAACCATTCTTTTGTTTTATTGTCATTTATTGCACCGTTTGGTGCATGTAAGTTTGACCAGCAATCTTCCACGTGAAGATTGATTTCAATCTGTCTTCACACCTCGATCAATGCAACAACTTTTCTAGTCTTGTTACTTTAGCAAGCCACCTAAAATTGAACACAACTTTAGTTTGTCAATAGTCACAACCTTCGTCAACATATTGGCTGGAATTTTGCTTTCTTGAATCTTTTCCAGTATTAACACATCATCTTCCAATAGAGATCTGAAGAAGTAATAACAAAGCCCAATATGCTTGTTTCTAGAATAAAATGCTGAATTCTTCATCATGTGTATATCATATTGACTATCATTGTGCAGAACATTCTTCTTCTCTTTGAATCTCAACTCAATTAACAAATCTTGAAGCCATATAATATCTTTACTAGCTTTAGTCACTAATATATACTCATCCTCTATAGTGGATGGAGTGACTATCTTCTGTATCTATGATATCCAACTAACAGTTGTAATTTCAACAGAAAATATATAATCGGTGGTGTTTCTTCGATGATCAATTTCACTTCCAAAGTCTGTGTCTACGTAGTCTTGTACTTTTAAATCTTCTTTACTAAAGTACAAACAATTCTCTACGGTGCCTCATAGATACCTTAAAATTCACTTTATTGCTTCCCAACGAGCTTTCCTTAGATTTGACATAAACTTGCTAACAACTCCCACTGTATAGCCATTGTATGGTCTCGTACAAACCATCGCGTTCATCAAACTTCCAATGGTTGAGGACTAAAGAACCTTAGCCATGAATTCTCTCTTCCTCCATCCGAGGGGATTGATCCTTGGATAGGAAAAAGTGATTTGCCAAGGGTGTGCTAACTGGCTTGGCGTTACCCATATTGAATCTCTACAAAACACGATTGATGTACTCTGCTTGAGATAACTACAAGGATCCTTTCTTCCTATCTCTTGTGATTTGCATTATAAGAATCTTCTTTGTTGGACCCAAGTATTTCATGTCAAACCCCTTTGACAATTATTGCTTCAGCCTTATGATATTATCTATATCTAAACCTACTACTAACATATCATCAACATAAAGTAGTAAAATGATATAACTAGACCCATATCTCTTGAAATAGCAACAATGGTCAGCATTGCACTTCTAGAAACCTTCTTTGTGCATAAAGTTGTCAAAAATTTTGTACCACTATCTCGAGGCTTGTTTTAGGCTATACAAACTCTTCGTAAGTCTGCACACCATGTTTTCTTCCCTTTTTCTGATAAATCTTCTAGTTACTACATGTATATCTTCTTATCTAAGTCTTCGTGAAGAAATGAAATCTTCACATCCAACTGTTCAAGATGAAGATCTTCAATGGCTATAATACTCAATAATGATATGATAGTATTGAGCTTCACAACGGGAGCAAAGATTTCAGTATAGTCAACTTCTTCTTTTTACTGAAATCCTTTGACAACTAATCGGGTTTTGTATCTCTTAGAACCATCATACTCCTCTTTTACCCAGTACACCCATTTGTTGTGAAGTGTCTTATTTCCCATGGGTAACTCACCTAGTTCCCATGTCTGGTTGGAGATAAGAGATTTCATTTTTTCTTTCATGGTAAGCTTTATTGTAGCATTCAGTCTCATCTCTATCAGTCAGTAACATATAGTTCATGTATCTCCTGTTAGGCATATGAGGTTAAGAAGACCTTCTCAGTAGAAGGGTTATAGTAGGAGGCTATAGTGTGTCGAACTACTGCCCACTACTCTGTTCAAGGAGTTCTTATGGCTGAGGATTGGTTACAATTGGGTCCATCACAGGACTATCTGGAACATCATCTGCATATGCAAATACCAACTCATTCAACTCTAAGTCGTTGGCGTCTATTTTATGCATGTCTTTATACATCATCCTTTGGTTAAAAATCACATTTATGCTACGGATCACTTTCTTGTTTCTTCATCCCAAATGTGGAATCCAAACTCATCCTCACCATAACTGATGAAGGTACATTTCTTGGATTTGGGATCAACTTATTCCTACCTTGATCACTGAGATGCACAAATGCTACACAACTGAAAACTTTTAGATATGATAGTTTTACCTTTTTTTCACTCCATATCTCCTATGGTATTATGTGCTTCAATGGAACAAAAGGGCCTCGATTGATTAAGTAAGCTACCATGTTGACTATTTCTATCTAGAATTGCTTCGATAGACTTGACTATATATGAATGCTTTTGGCTCTTTCTGTCAATATTCGGTTCATAGCCTTAACTACACCATTGTGTTGAGGCATGCTTGAAATAGTTCTCTCCATTCTAATCATATGCTCATAGCAAAATGTTTTGAATATGGTGTCTTCATATTCACCACCGTTATCGGTTTTGAGCTTTTTGATCTTCAACCTTGTCTCATTTTCAACCATAGCTTTGCATCTCTTGAAAGCCTCAAACATTTCAAACTTATGCTTTAGAAAGTAAACTCATACCTTTCAAGAGTGATCATCAATGAAAGTCACGAAGTAGTGTTTCCCACCAATAGATGAGATAGTCGTTGGTCCCCAAGCATCAGAGTGAATGAGCTCTAGCTTTTCCTTCTTTAGGGTTTTGCCACTTGCCTAAAAGCTAACTCTCTTTTGCTTTCCAAGTATACAATCTTCGCATATGTTTATCTCTGCCAACTATAGGCCTATATGTTTTCCCTTTGATTGTATAATCTTCATCCTCTTCTCACTCATATGGCCTAGTCTCTAGTGCCATAAATTTGGTGTTTCATTGCCTGTTGTAACTACAATCAAACAATGTGCCCCTACTGTCATGTATAAATGCCACTCTTCTTACCTCAAGTAATCATCATTGCACTCTTTGAAATCTTCCAATTATCACCATGGAAAATCGTAGGGTAGCCTTCACTAGACAACTACCCTACTGAGATTAAGTTTTTTTTAGGTAGGGAATATGCCCAACATCTTTTAGCTCCCAAATAGACTCGTTCAACTTAATCTTCACTACACCTTTTCCAATAATAGCACACTACACCTTTTCCAATAATAGCACACGGTTGATCATCACCAAGGTTTTCAGGGACATAATTCTCGAAGAATTCTTTCTGTGAAGTAGCATGGAACAATGCTCCAGAGTCTAACACCCAAGATTCTTCCTTGCTCTCCAAAAGGCATAGTAGTGCATCATCTTGTCTTGAGGTGGAAGTAACATTTGCCTCTGCTTTTACTTCCTAGTCTTTTGGTGCACTCTTGCACTGATTTTTGTAGTGCCCAGTTCTCACACAATTCCAACACTCCTAAGTCTTCAAGCTATAGGAGTTATTGGGAATCTGGATTTGGACCTTTTGTCTTTTGATCTACCTCGATAGTTTGTTCTACCACGTCCATTCGCTCTGGTTGAATTTTTTCCTCTTGACTTTGTATGCAAAACTGAAAAGGTTGACGATTCACCTGACTCTTTATGTCGAATTTCTTCACTGAGAACCATATTGCAAACATTGTCAAATTTTAACTTATTGCTTTCTGACAAGCTACTCAAGCTATGACAGTAGCATTCTAGCTTTCTAGTAGAGAAGACAAAAGTATTAATGCTTGTATTTTTTCATCGAATTCAATTCCAACTGAACTCAACTAGGTTATGACTGTGTTGATTTCATTGAGATGTTGAACTACCGATGCACCTTTCGTCATCCGTAAATTGAAAAAATGCCTCATTAGGTGCACTTTATTTGAGGTCGATGACTTCTCATACATATTGGAAAGAGCTACCATAAGACCCGTCGTAGTCTTTTCCTTTGCTATGTTGAAAGCAACATTGCAGGATAATGTCAATCGAATAACTCCGGGGGCTTGTTTGTCTAGAAGATTTCAATCTCCTTCCTTCATAGCCTTTGGCTTCTTCCTTGAAAGAGGTTGATATAGACTTATTTGATACAGATAATCTTCTATCTACATTTTCCAAAACTCAAATTATGTGCCATTGAATTTCTCGAGTTTCACCTTTTCTTCATTTGCGGTCATTGCTCCCACTCAAATCTAACTTCTTTAAGATTGTTTCTAACTATTTCTGCAAACCATAGTGTATTAGAACACCTCCGTCGACAAATCAATATCGCTGACAAATTTTACTAATCATGTGAATACTAATCTTGTAGAAAATTGACATAAATCACCACAAAATGCACTAATACTAGTTGTAGGGAAATTATGTAAATTTTTGATAAGTCAGATTTATGAGAAATAAAAATAGATAAAATTAATAACATACAAATTTGATAACGAAGTTCGATCGATTTTGTCTACGTTTTCAAACCTATAGTACATCTTTTTATTAAAAAGGATAAATTATACAAATTATTTACAATAATCACAACTCATAATCCAATTACACCCAAGAAAATTACTCTTAATTTTCTCACATTAAAGTTTTTTTCTCTAAGTTTTTCTCTCAATAGGATAATACAAAGTACCTATTGTAGTGTTCCATTTATAGATATAAAAACCTCCTTTTACATGTTCTTTTACATGTTTTGTCAACTAATTCTTAATTGGTTTTTCTCCTTTTTCAATAAAATAATGCACTATTTATTCAATTTTTTTAAGTTATTGGCTTGACAACCATTCTTTTGTTTTATTTTTATTTATTATATGACAAATAATAGCTTTTACATAGAAATTCAATATTACGGAGTTATATAGTTTGAATAGATAACCAACCGTTTTGATATCACGTCAAAGTGTCTTGCTCAAAAATCCTTTCAAAGGTTTAAATTAAGAAGAGATCGACCAAATGTTACATTTATACACTCTAATTATAATTTCTAAAAGATGATTAATTGTACAAAATTTGTGCAGGTTCATTTTCAAGAACTGCAGTGAACTTCAGTGCTGGTGTTGAAACAGTAGTATCAAATATAGTAATGGTGATCACAGTGGTTGTGTCACTTGAATTGTTAACAAGATTCTTATATTTCACTCCAGTTGCAATCCTTGCTTCAATTATTCTCTCAGCACTTCCTGGACTTATTGACATAAATGAAGCTGTCCATATTTGGAAGGTTGACAAATTAGATTTCTTAGCTTGTATTGGAGCTTTCTTTGGAGTTTTATTTGCATCAGTAGAGATTGGTCTTCTTATTGCGGTATCCTTCTTTAACCTTTTTAAATTTAATTAAAGTCCATCAATAATGAGATTAATTATTATCTGTTTTATTCATCTAATTGGGCATTTTATATTTTTAACATTCGATTATGGACCCAACTTGGTTTAAAAAGGCAAGGCCTCACATTGTTTCTGTTCTGTACTATTGTAGCCCTTGTAGTTCCAAAATTATATAAACTCTTCGGTTTTGATATCAATAGTTATTTACATAATTTTATTTTTAAATTCATCTAAAAAGTATTTTTTTTACACGTGTATTGTATTTTTAAACGTGAATTTTTTTTTTTTACTTTATACAAAAAATTACATAAAAAAATTATTTATAAAAGAGAGTTATGCAATTAAACATAATAAATCACTCAAAATTTAGGTATTATATAATTGACAGTTGGGTTTTCTAAATAAAAAACTTTTAGTCAACCCTTTTGGTTTGTTCAGTAGTGTTAGATTATGATGTTTATTTCTAGAGTGTTTTATACGAGAAATATCTTGATACATGCATTTTAAAAAATAAGAGAATAATGTGAAAAGAAAAATTTATAACAAGGATATAGAAATATATAAAAATGTGTGGTTATAGTTAAATAGATAATTTTAAAAATCATTAACTATAATAAATTAATAGAATTGTGTATTAAATCATAAATATCAATATGTTCTCATATTTAATGTACGCTCAAAACCACCTTTCAATATCACAAGTATTTAATCTTGTTACTAGCCTTTTATTAATATTCCTCCTCCTTTTTAATTGAGATTTCATATTATCCAACTATTAATTTTTAATGTAAGTAATATACAATTACCCAATCATTATATTTTTTTAAGAAAAAATCAGTGCTATTAGAAACCATTCTAAATTCCATCGTATGCTTTTTATATAGACACTATCAAAAACTTATCACATCACTTATTTTCCTAAAAAACAATACCATGTTATTAAGTAAACATAATCACATTAATCATGTTATTTTTAAGTTGAGAATTTCTAATTCTAAAGCTATGAAAAATATGTATTTTTTATTTCTTTAATTATAAAAAATGAGTAATTCTAACCTAAAATTATGAAAATGAGTACTTCTAGTATATAATTATAAAAAATAAATATTTTTATTAATTTAATTATAAAAAATTACTACTTTTAGTCTCTTAACTATTAAAAATAATACTTCTAGTCTCTTTATAAGAACCTGTTTTTACACTAGATGGAGTTTTCTAAATAATGGGACTAAGTGAACACTGAAGAAGAAATCACTAAAAATCATGACTGAAAGAGGCACACTTATTGGAATACTACTTAAATTGTAAATTAAAGTGATGAATTGTGTTTTATGATAACTAATGCAGGTGGTAATCTCATTTGCAAAGATAATAGTACACTCCATTCGACCAGGTATAGAAGTACTGGGAAGACTTCCAAGAACAAATATCTTCTGTGAGATCAATCAATACCCCATGGCTATCAAAGAACCAGGTTTTCTGATTATCAGAATTGATTCTGATTTTCTTTGTTTTGCAAATGCAAGCTTTGTAAGAGAAAGGTATGCCTTTAAACATCTTTTTTTAATGCTTTGCAATAAATGAAGGACTAACCCACTATTGTTTGCAACTTTGTTTTAGAATAATGAGGTGGGTGACAAAGGAAGAAGAAGAAGAGAGCTTAGGGGATAATACAGAACAAAGAGTCAAAGTAGTAGTTCTTGACTTATCAAGTAGGTTTATCATATTTGTTTTCTTCATACTAATGGCTTAATAATTGATTAAGATTTTAAGAGAATGCTTTTGCAATAAATTCTGTTTTTAAATTTTGTTTTCTTACGTTTGAAACTAATTTTTTTTTTCTTATGTTTTCTAATTCATTTTTGAAATAAAATAGAATTTATTCATAAATCGTTACAGGAAATGATCAATATATATCAAACAACATTAAATTTATAACCTTGATTTTGAATATAGAAAACATAAACATAATAGGTTACAATCGATGATTTTACCATATGTCTCTTAATCGTGTACAGATGTGATCAATATTGACACCTCTGGGATTTTTGCACTAGAAGAATTGCACAAGAAGATGACTCAACATGGCATAGTTGTAAGGCATTAAAGATATTGTGGATCATAAGAACTATGAAAAAGTAGGATGCTGATTATTTTATACTGATTATTATTATTAATTACAGTTATCAGTAGCCAACCCAAGATGGCATGTGACTCACAAGCTAAAGTTGGCGAAACTGGTGGACAAAATTGGAGCAGATAGAGTTTTCATGAGTGTGGGTGAAGCTGTAGATGAAAGGCTTGGATCCTATGTTGGTGGTCTTTAGGTTTTAAAAGCTGTTGATGAGAATGCATTTAACAATTATGTAAAGAAAACAACAAAGTGTTGAAGCCGTACTGTGGGTGTGAAAATGTTGCTGACTAGCTACTATTCTAAGCCTGCCTGTATTTGGATATCTATTATTTTGGTATTTTAATTGAATCACTATACTCAAAATATATATAATTAAAAAAAACTATTAATATATTTTTATTTGACATTTTTTTGTTTTCCAAAAATATATTTTAATTTTATCTGTGATTGTCAGTATCAATCTGCATCGTTTTACTAATTTGTTTTCACTTCAGTCAAATTTATATTTATTTGTTTTGTTTTTTATAATCTGTTGCAATGATTGAGAAATAATTTTGGATTAGATTAATTGATGCGACTTAGAATTACATATTTTTCTTGTTCCTTTTATCGAAGTCTCTTATCAGCTTATAGTTTTCAAAGGAATTATAATTAATTACGTGGAATTTTTTTTTTTTTGCAAAATAGATAATTGCCATAAAGTTTAGAAGGTATATAAAGTAGTAGGGGTGTGTCAGATAGGTTATGTGTTGGGTCATTTTATAAACTCATTATATTTTTATTACTTTTGAATATCCAAAACCTTGGTATATATGATTTAAAAGTTAACTTTCAAGCTAATATATAAGTTTTATTTGAGGATGAATGACTTGATGATTTTAAATCTACTTAATAATATCATCTAATTAAAAAGAAAAAAACATATTATATAATTGCTTAAAAATAAATTAATTAAATAAATATATTTATTATCATAAAAAACACTAACATTCACTTTAAAAATATTTTGCGATAAATAAAAAATATCTTATTAAAAAACTTATTAATATTTATGTGAAATGTTAGACTTAAGTACTCTTTGAAGATCATTCTAAACCATATTTTAATAACATTTTTATTTTTATTTTTATCTTCAATTTAAATGAAATTTTAATATTATTATAACTTAATTAATTAATATATATATATATATATATATATATATATAACAAAAAATACTTAAAAATCAGTGTATTAAAATAGTAGATTTATTTTTATGTATCAATTTTTTCATTTTTGAAACCTACAAGTTTGTTTTTATAATTTTCAAACCTATTTTGACGGACGAACATTTAAAAAGAAAAATATATATTCGATTTGATCGTAGATTTGAATTGATTAGTTTATATTAAAAAAAAAGTCCACCCTAATAAAATAGATCAAAATTAATATTACACAATAATTTTAATAAATAAAAGACTATTAACTCTTTTACATTTTCTTCCAACTAAATCAATAATTTCAAATAACTTAACTCAGAGTAATATAATTTACCTAAAGTGAGGGGCATTTGTCTTGGAAGAACAAGATTAAACTTTAAAAATAGATCCAGTATATGATTTTATTTATGAAAAATAGACACTTAAATTAATTAGTAATTCTTTGTAAGTAATTATCGCAATTTATAGAAAGAAAGAAAAAAAAACACTGGTTAGTGTGATCAAATTAGCGGTCTAATTCGAATGACATTTACCATATTGGATGTGATTTTATATAAAATATATTGTGGGTGCGTTTAGAGTTTAAAAAATATTAAAAGGGTAACAAAATTTAGAATTGTGATTTTTAAAATTACCTAACTACTTTGATTAATAAAAAAAAACAAGTTACTGCTTTTGGTGGATTTTGAATGCAAAGATATTTTTAAACCCACAGACCTACCACCGCAAATCTTCTTCATGGTAACATGAGATCTGTTATAAGAATGTTTACTAATCTAAATAATAATTAAAATATTCAAGTAACAAAATCCAACGAATATTCAACAAAATAATAATAAATTTTAAAATAAAATATTACACACAATGAATAACGTAAGTAAAAGAATACGTCAATATTATAATGATTTAACCCAATCAATATAATGAGTCGTTTTCACTTTTTCACTCATTCCAAATAGAAATGAGTTATATTAGCTTCTTTTATAGAGAATACAAGGAGATATATTTGAAGAGAAATGTACGCACTAATGAGAAATAGCACTCAAAGACACTTTATACAAGCTTTATACCCAACATTAGTAGAAATCCTAAATTTCTCTTCTTTCTAGCTCTCTTTTCTTTTTAATGGCCTCTCATTCTCCTCTAGCTCTCATAAGAGTGTAATGTGGCTTCTAGGGTCAAAAATGTTCATATATATGCTCAAAGTGAGATATTACAATAATGTCTATCAAAACTTAGATTCTTGTCCAAAAAACCATATTTCATTTCATTATTTACTCTATTTTTTTAACTTACCCGATCGATCGAATACTGTCTCAATCGATCAACCCTTTAAAATTGGGAATAATAATTTACAAAAAAACTCTTTGATCCATGTATCTTGGATTGATCAAGGAGCTTGATCGATCGACACATGCCTCGATAGCTCAACGTGCTCCAATAACTTTTTTTCCTTTTCCATTCTTTATGTAGTAATTATAGTCTAACCTTTGATGCTTGATCACTCATATTAGTAATCAAGCATCCTTGTGAATTTGTATCATAATATCATAAAATCAATCAAATATTAACATATATGCAAAAAATTAAGATAATTATTGTGATTTTATTGAGTTTTGTTGAAACCCATTAATAAATAAAACCTTGAACCGATCATTACCCAATCAAGCAATAAGTACAAGAAGAAGTAAATGGAAACCAATTGATAAACAACAAAATTTCACAAACGCAACCACACTAAAAAATATCAAGAAGGAATAAATTTAAGCAAAGAAACCTATAAATCAATACACAAAATTTAACATGGTTCTTCTCGAAATAATTGAGCTTACATCCACAACCCAAACACTTAAGCAATATTCTACTATTAAACAAAGATGATTACAACCTATACTACTCAATAGCATTATAATCATCTACTCTCATAATCATACAAGCATCACACATCCTATCAAGCTCCAAAAATACCCCTAAGCTTTACACTCCTCCAATAGAGATATATTTAGATTCTAATACTTACAATGGATTAAATAAGAGAGAATAATACCTTAGAGAAGCTTACACTAAAAGAGTTTCCAAAATAACACTAAAATTTGTTCCCATCTTCAATAGAGAAAATCCATGAATCCTCAGTTGTCTCTCTTTTTCTCAATCTCTCAAAATCTTATTTGCTCTCATAAAATGAATTCTAGGGCACAAAGGATGCTTATACATGCCCCTTGGTCTTTTGCCAAAAAAAAACCTCAATTCCAAACCCCCATGTGTAAATTCTCGTGTCCACATTTTTCATTTTTAGAGAAAACTTACATGCTCGATCGATGGACCTCTCGTTTGATCAATCAACCATTCATAACTAGGAATCCAAAATTTGGACAAAAACTCCTCGATTGATGCATGATCGAATTTTGATCGATTAATCATGATCAATCTAATGACATTTTCCTTGATTGATTGAGATAACTATAACCCATTTCAATCTATAAATATTCATAGTCTAACTTTTAATGTTTGATCACCTATAATAATTGTTAATGCATCCTCATATTTTTGTATAATACATTAAAGTAACAATCACATTCCTAATTCGTTAAGGAAAATATAACTCAAATGAGAAGTAATTAATTAACATAAGTTGTTAAAAAGCTTGAGATACAGCTGGTGACAACCAACACACCAGCTGGAAGCAGCCACCAACAACTTGGTAGGGAAGGATAGGTTGTCAAGAACATACCTCTCATAATTATGTTTATTTGTCATTATTACAATTTTGCTTTTCTTTTGTATATAGGTTGTAAACATTCGTTTATTCACAATTAATAAAACCATTTCTTTCATGGTATCAAAGCAGGAAAACTCACCCCGTGGTACGCAGCTATAAGCCCACCACCGTGCATCAATGAACTGCCGATGTGAGGGGGAGTGGTAAAATGTCCCACATCGATTGGGCATGAAGTATCAAACACATATATAAATGAGGGCAATCCTCCATCTCATAACCTGAGTTTTGAGATGAAGTTAGGCCCAAATTTAACATGGTATCAAAGCTCAGGAAATAATTCCCAGAAAATTCAACTCACAGAAATTTTTTCTTTTTTTCCTCAATCTGTTTTTTTTTTCAAAATCAATTTTAATTCACAAAATAATTTCAATTTCATCCCATCATATTATCCAGAAGAATCCAAGCAATCTACAATTAAAATCAAGCCAAACTACCCCTACACATGCTCACACGTGCCTTGCCTGAGTTAACCGGTGTTCCACGCGCCTCGCCGGAGTCACACGCGCCAACACGTGTCAGCTGATGAGGAAGATGACTCCAACGACACATCATTCTCACACCTCTGAAGCAAATGACGCATCGTTCACCCGGTTCGGTCCTCCATCTGGTCCGGTCCGATTCGGTTCGGTCTTCATCCGGTTCAACGCTCCACCATTGCAGCCGCCGTTCCAGCCACTCCAAATGCCGGTTCACCCACTTTCCGACCGGTTCTGCGGCTAAAATTTTCGGTTCTATAATCCTTGACTCATTTTCTATAAGATAAAGCATATTTCAGTTCATTATTTATTTCATAAATAGTCATTATTGTCTAAAACACATTAAATCCTATCCCGTTTTTTCAAATTTTTTACTCAAAAATCATGTCTGAAACTACCAATGAAATTCATACACAATATTCTTACAAAAATTACTCACAAATGAACTCACATCTCAAGTACAATCGATACAACAATATCGATCACAATTCTAAAAGTTGTCGAAGTCACCTTAAATGTGATTTCTGTGGTCTCAATGGACACAATTATGAAAACTGCCGAAAATGCCTTAAATGTGATTTATGTGGTTTGAATAGACATTACATCAACATGTGTCGGAAGAAAAGATAAATTCAAGATGAGAAAGATGCAAGTTATGGCTTCCCTTCCAAAGCTCACCATACTAATCTTCAAGAAAGCAACTCCAACACAAGGACACCATCCCACAACCTTACATACACTCAATATCATGAGCTTCTTACACTTCTCAATCAAACCAAATCAGGTACCATGGTAAGACAAATGACTACTTCTTCAGGTAACATATCATGTGCAAATGTTTTCCATTCAAAAACTCGTTGGATTCTTGATACAGGAGCAACCGATCACATGGTCTGTTCTCAAATCCTTATGAGCTCTAGCATTCCAATCACTAATCAGCATGTACATTGACCTGACCATTCACTTGCCCATGTCACACATATTGGCACTTTACATTTTTCCAAAACTTTCATACTCCATAATGTCTTATGTGTTCCCTCCTTCAAATTAAACTTGGTTTCAATAGCCAAACTAACTCAAACTACACTTTGTCATGTCACCTTCACTAATAATATGTGCCTTGTTCAGGACAAATTCTTGGGGAAGACGATTAGGATGGGAACTGAGAAATTAGGACTATACTACCTGACTATTTCGAAGAAGGCTGAATGTTTCTCTGTTTCAAATACTACTCCAACCAACCCTCATCTATGGCATCAACGACTTGGTCATCTATCTAGTAACAGTTTGTGTGAGCTTTATCTTTCCATTAACATACCTTTTTGTTCTATTAGTAATTGTTCCATTTATCCACTAGCTAAGCAAACTCGTAATCCATTTTCTTTAAGTTCCATCAGAACAAAAGCACCTTTTGAACTAATTTATGTTGATATTTGGGATGGCTATCACATTCCAGCACTTAATGGAGCACGTTATTTCTTCACTATTGTTGATGACTACTCAAGATGCACATGGGTCTATCTCTAAACACCAAATCTAATACACGCACATTTCTCACCACCTTCATTAATCTTGTTGAAACACAATTTGCATCCAAAGTTAAAATCATTCGTAGTGATAATGGACCAGAATTCTCTATGACTGAGTTGTTTTCTAGCAAAGGAATCCTACATCACACCAGTTATGTCTCTACCCCTCAACAAAATGGTGTTGCTGAACACAAACATCGTCACCTTCTCAATGTGGCTCATGCATTACTCTTCCAAGCCAACCTTCCTAAACAATTCTAGGGAGATGTCATTCTTACAGCCACATACCTCATAAATCGTACTCCAACACCTATTCTCAAGGGAAAAACACCATTTGAAATCCTTTTTCACAAAGTTCCTAAATATGAACATCTTCGTGTTTTTGGTTACCTTTGCTTTGTGTCTGCACATCATGATCGACCCACCAAGTTTGATGCTAGATCACATAGATGCATATTAATTGGGTATCCATTTGGGATAAAAGGTTATCGTGTCTACAATCTGAAAACAAGCAAGACTTTAGTGTCTCGTGATGTTATCTTTCATGAACATGTATTTCCTTATCTCATTTCCGCTATCAACACTCCAACTATATTCACTGCATCAGAAAATACTATTTATGATGACATACTTAACATTCGTCAATCATCCAATCCAAATACATCACTTCCTCATACACCATTTGTCCTTCCAACAATCAACTCAGACATTCTTCATCTTCAAAAATTCATCTCCAGAAACACCATCATCAACTTCTCCACCACACATGACTCCTTCAACACTAGGCAGATATAGGCTTCGTCGATCCACCAATGTTCCTAGATACCTTCAAAAATATCATGTAGAAGCTTTCTTGCCTTCTCGGTCCTTCCCTTCGTCTAACTCAGTATTGTCCAATAACAAAGGTATTTTTCATTCTTTATCTCATGTACTTACCTATGACAAATTATCACCTGCACATTGTGCCTTTGCTACTTCTATTTCCATTCTCAGGGAACCAACCACCTTTGCTGAAGCTTTCAATGATCCAAAATGGCGGCTTGCCATGAAACAAGAACTGGATGCTCTTGAAACTAATGGCACTTAGACGCTTCAACAACTTCCTCCAAACAAGAAACCAATTGGTTGTAAATGGGTTTACAAAATCAAGTATAATCCTGATGGTTCTGTGGAACGATACAAGGCTCGGTTAGTGGCCAAAGGATAAAGTCAGATTGAAGGTTTTGACGTTGCTATTAATGCTATTCAAAATTGGCATCTTCGACAACTCGATGTCAACAATGCTTTTCTCTATGGTGATCTTCATGAAGATGTCTACATGTCCCTTCCACCTGGATTCGGACGAAAGGGGGAAACACGAGTATGTAAGCTACATAAATCTTTGTATGGACTCAAACAAGCCTCACGACAATGGTTCATCAAGCTATCAACAATATTTAAGCTAGCTGGTTTTTAACCAATCCAAGTATGATCACTCACTGTTCGTCTGAACCCGTGGTAATTCCTTCTCTACTCTTCTTGTCTATGTAGATGATATAATCATAACAGGAAAAAATGTACAAGACATTGAAGAAACTAAGAATCATCTCATGAGACAATTCAAGCTTAAAGATCTCGGTGAATTAAAGTATTTTTTGGGCATAGAAATTTCACGTTCCAGGAAGGGAATTGTTCTATCACAACGCAAGTATGCACTTGAAATATTGGAAGACATGGGTTATCTTGGTGCCAAATATGCCAATTCACCTATGGAACAAAATTTATCCCTCAGCAAGGTTGAAGGAGAATTCATCAATAATCCCACATCCTATTGAAGAATTGTTGGGAGATTAATATACTTGACCATCACAAGACCCGACTTAGTGTATGTCGTGCACATTCTTAGTCAATATATGGATAAACCACGTCAACCACATTTGGAAGCATCTCAATGAGTGCTACAATATGTCAAGAACACACCAGGGCAAGGTCTCCTTTTCTCAACAACTAGTTCATTAAAACAAAATACTTTCTATGATGCAGATTGGGCAAAATGCACAGATACACGACGATCAACCACAAGATATTGTATATTTCTTGAAAACTCGCTAATTTCTTTGAAGACTAAGAAACAAAATACGGTCTCACGATCAAGTGTAGAAGCAGAATACCGCTCTATGGTAGCAGCATGTTGCGAAGTAACCTGGTTACGATACATTTTGGATGATTTGGGTATCAAACACTCTCAACCAACCAAGTTATATTGTGACAATCAAGTAGCCCTTCACATTGCATCAAATCTAGTGTTTCATGAGCGAACCAAACACTTAGAGATCGATTGTCATCTAGTAAGAGAAAAGATTCAAGTTGGAATGATCAAAACTTATCATATCTCTACATTAGAGCAACCAAAAAATGTATTTACCAAATCCCTAAGTTCTCCACAGTTCTCAAGCTTACTTAACAAGTTAGGGATAATTAACATATATTCCAACTTGAGGGGGAATTTTAAAGAACTTGAGATGCATCTAGTGACAACTAACACACCAGCTGGAAGCAACCACCAATAACTTGGTGGGGAAGGATAGGCTATCCAAGAACACGCCTCTTCATAATTGTGTTTATTTTTAATTATTACAGTTTTGATTTTATTTTCTATAAATAGGTTGTAAACATTCATTTATTTATCATCAATAAAACCATTTGTTACAAGGACAACATTAGGATGATAAGGATAAGTCACTTTAGCATCATATTGTGAATCAAATGTACGAACGACTCCATCATGCGATTCTGAACCCATTTGAGATTATTAAAAGAAAAAAGATAAAAAATTAGCTAATGGAATGTTATAAAGTATTTTAAATAAATACATTTTTAGTTTAAATAATCATTACTATAAAAGTGGTCATTTAAGTCAAGATTCAAAGTCGGCTTTTAGTGAAAACCGACTTATAATTATTTTAAAGTCGGTTCACTGAAAAATTGATATTATTCACGTATTTCGTAGCATCGATTGACATGTTAAACCAAAGTTACACGTGGGACTTAGCATCGGTTTTACATGTCAACCGACGATACACACATGGATAGCATCGGCTCTACGTGTCAACCAATGCTACGTCCCACGTGTAGCGTCGGTTCAACACGTCAATCGACACTACGTCCCACGTGTAGCATTGGTTTAACACGTCAACTGACGCTATGAACTACGTGGATAGTGTCGATTGACACGTACAACTGACGCTACACACGTGGATATTTTCTTTTCTCTTCTTTCTTCCCAAGATAGAAAATATTCCAAGCACTGCATAACTCTCAAAAACCCAAAACCTCATCCACTTCTCCTCTACTCTTTCTCATTTTCTAGCCACCTACAACCACCAATTTCAACGTTGGTTAGTGGGTTTTCTTCCTCTCTAACTTATCTTCTAAATCCCCTATTTTTTGGAGCAAAATACTCAAATTTTTTATACCTATTTCTCACTTACAAAACACAATTTTTTCTTTAATTTCTTCATTTTGTCACTTCATTTTGTCACTTCATTTTATCACTTCATTTGCTCTTTTAAGTATTTCTATTGATCCTACGTACTTATTATTCATATTTATTTTGTATATTATGTGTTATTATTTGTGTATAAAGTTTTGTATTATATATCTAGGTTTTGTATTATAACATTAGGAGAAGAATATGATGATCTTGAATAACATAAGACAACATCATGATAATTTTTCTACTATTAATTAATATTTAATTTTTCAATTATTTGTATTATTTAAACTATTTGTTAAACAAATTTTTTGTTGTTGTTGCTATTATGTAGTTATCGAATATAGGTTTTAATTTAAGTATAATAAAAAATGAGTAAATTTTGTAAATAAAAATAATTAAATTTAAATTCGGTTCACACGTTGAACCGACTTTACATTTTTAAGTCATCGTATTTAAAGTCGGTTCACCGAACAGACTTTAAAATTCATTTTTGGCATAGTGAATTAAGACTTTTTTCCTATGTTTAGTTAACTAGAATAGAATTGAATCAGAATTAATTTCTTCTAATTTTATGTTTGGTTGGGTTGAAAAGTGGGAATGAAATAAAATCGATTTGTAAAATAGAATGAATTAGAATTTTTTCTCCCCTTTAAAGAATCACGATTCTATTTTCATCTCAAAGAAATTTTCCAATTTTACTACAACCCAAATATAACCCTAAACCCTAAGTCATAAATCCCAAATCCCAAATAAATCCTATTTAAAAAAATAATTTTAACCCTAAACCTTAACCCACAAATATAATTGTAAACCTTAAACCTCAAATCCTAAAACCCTAAACCATATTTAGAAAAAATAATAATTTTAACCCTAAAACTTAACCCACAAATATAACCCTAAACCCCAAATTCTAAATCCTAAAACCCTAAACCCTATTTAGAAAAATAATAATTTTAACCCTAAATCCCAAATCTCAAATCCTAAAACCCTTACCCTAAATCCTTAAATCTCAAACCTCAAAACCCAAAACCCTATTTAGAAAAATAATTATTTTAATAATATATTTTATTTTTAAGTAATAATTATTTAGAAATATAATAATTTCAATAATGTATTTTTTCTCACAAAAAAATAATAATTAAATGATATTATTTAAACTTTACTGAATATAGATGTATTAAGGTAATATACAATGTTTTCTATTCCATTTCAGTCGTAAACCAAATATTGTAATACTTATTTCTTCTTTGATTCTAGGGTCAAACCAAACAAAACTGTTTCCTTTACATTCTCATTCTGATTCTATTCCGTGAACCAAATACAACCTTAGTGTATAAAGATTTTGAGAGTTAAGATATGAAAATTTTTATGATAGAAAATTGTATAATAATATCGACCTAGAAATATTGATGATTAAGTATGCTAATATTGTTTTGAAAGCATAAATTAATCGACCTAAATGCGGAATAAAAAAATTAAAGGGATCAAAAATAAGTAAAGCAAGGATCTTATCTCTAACCATTGAATTATTCTTCAAGCTTCAAAAATGAACGAAACTGAAGTGCTCTCTGTGTTTGGAACTTCTAAGCTCTCAACAACACTCAAATTGGATGGTGTATTGCATTAAAATTGTGTGTTAAGATTAGGGACCATAACACCCCTTTTGTAGTCGTGTTTCCCATCAAAGCATTGATATTCGTTATAGCTTTAGACATAACCGAAGAGTTCTACAATTACAAAAACGTTTAGATCATTAAATTATCCATTAAAGAAAACCAGAAATGGAAATTGAAAATGGAGAATGAACGGATCATTTACATTCTCCCACTTGGTCCAAACGCTCAACTTAATCCCATTGATTATCTTTCAAAGAAATAAACACATGAATTATGGCAATAGGTCCTCAAAGAGCGAGTATTATCTTCCATATATTACAATGTATTTAATTCCTCAAGTATTACAATTTATGTGGTTACGAAACTTAATGAATAAATCTTATATTTATTCTTGATCCTATATAAAATATATTTTCTCAAATAAACTAAGATGCACGTAAATACGAGAAAACATCATAATATATAAGAGTTTCAGTAATAAGTTGTATATATCTTTACAAAATGGAGTTAATTCTCATTCTCTCTACATGATCCTTAAATTTCAGTAGTGAAATGTCTTTTGTCAAAAGATCAGCAATCATCAACTCAATGCTAACGTGCTCAATGATCAATTTCTTTTATTTAACACGTTCCTTTATGACCAAGTATTTAATGTCGATGTGCTTACTAAGACTACCATTATTGTTGTTCTTAGCCATAAACATAGCAGCTAAGCTATCATAGTACAATTTCAATGGTCTAGAAATAGAGTCAACCACTCTAAGCCTGTAAATGAAACTCTTCAACCAAACACCATGTGATGTGGCCTCAAAACATGACACGACTCTACCAGTAAGTATGAAAATATAACTAGATTTTGATTTGCATGAATCAACACAGCCAAGGAAGTCTGCATCAAAGTAGCCAATTACTTCCAGATCATTGGTTCATCTACACATTTGCATATAATTCTTTGTTCCTTGAAGGTACCGTATCACTTTCTTTGAAACACTCTAGTGGTCCAAACTTGGATTACTCTGATATCGTCCCATTAAGCAACTCAACAAGACTCCATACTCCATTACTCTTCATGGAACTCATCTCATCTTTCATAGCATTGTACCACAGTTCAGATTTTTAACAACTTATGGCTTGTGAAAAGGATTAAGGATCATTCTCAGTTCCAATGTTACAGTCAGATTCTTGTAGACATACAACATAATCACTAGAAATTGTTGACCTTTTAGTTCTAGTATATCTTCTTAATTTTGTACCATCATCGTATTGGGAAGTGTGAGGTTCAACTTGTTGTTCAGAAGTTTTAGGAATCTTCTGAACAATCTAGTCTAATGGAACGTTGTCAACAACTTGTGCAATTTCAATGATTGGTTGTTCAACACCAGCTTGTACTTTTATATTTTAATATTTTTGGCCCCAAAAATACTATTTATTGAATAAAACAAGTAAATATTAAGTAAAAAGTGCGCTAATAACTCTACTTTCATAGAATCATCACACCCCAAACTTAACTCTTTGTTTGTCCTCAAGTAAAGCCAAGTGTAACTAAATAAAATAACATGGGTAATATATTCATAAATATACTTCTATTAGTACAAGCATATTTCATGAAAATTGTCCCTCTTAAAAGTTGTACAATCCTATGATAAAGAGGTTCACATATTCATTAATCAATGTTCCATCAATACAAGGATTGCAAGATTTTTGACAAATTGATTTGTGTGTGTGTGCTGAAAAGTTTTCATGCTTAATTTCAAAAAATTTAAAATTTTTATGTTCATATTTTTCATTTTTATTGTGTTTGATTTTTTTTTATTTGTGTGGTTTAGTAATTTTTAGAATTTTAGGATTAGTTTAAAAAAATGTACAAAAATTTATCATTTTTAATCAAATTTAAGTAAATAGTTAAGTCTGTTGCATTGTTAGATTAATTTTTAAAAACACATCATGGAGTATATGATAATTAGTTAGTTTTTTTCATGACTAATATTTCTTGATAAGGTGTGGAAATTAAATTAAACAAAAAATCGGTGTTTAGGAATCAAATAGTAGAGACTACCTTGTGAAATATAATTTGAGCCTAATTTTCTTTATTCTGAATGAAATATATTTTTCTACTCCAAACATATTTATTATTTCTTAAAATTATTAGATGATACTCCAAACATATTTATTATTTCTTAAAATTATTAGATGATCTCTATAGGACTTAGTATTGAATGTTTGAATTTTAACATCTTAATAAAGTGATCATACATTTATTTTTCATTTGCTTAGATTAAATGATTTAAGTAGAAATTTATAGTATATGTCTTTCTTCATACATGCATGACTTCTATTAAAAAAGAGATATATCTATGGTTTATCTATACAAATACAAACAGAAAAGCCAAATATTAACTATTCATCTTATCATTTAAAAAAAATGTACAATCTGTACATGGGTCCACTTTCTAAAAACAATGGATTCTCTTATTAAAAAAAGAATATAAGAGAAAGAAAAAAATAGAAATAAAGAGAAAAATAATAGTACAATCTATATACTATGACCCAAAAAGCCTAAACAATTGTGAGAAATGTTTTAATGCAAAAGAAATATATAAGAAGTAATTCCCTAAGAAGTCATTGCATATTCCTACATTTTCTAAAAGGCATATTACTTGATATTTTAATTTGACGAATTTAATTGATGCATGAAAGTAATGTATAATATCTTATAAATCCTTACATTTGATTACTTTCATGAGATCAATGTTAAAATAACACTTTGAGTCTTTCTTCTTTATTCATATGCGAACATATTAGTTCATTTATATACATCAATTTTTTCGCATATAAATTAATATGAGTGTTTAAACCCATAGGATTCAGTATTTTTTAGAGTATTGACTTGTGAGGAATAGAGTCTAAGCGAATTCAAATTCTTGACCCTAAGTTTGGGTGAAATTAAATTGATATATTTTTTATATGAAATATGAAAATGATTTTCAACTAATTATTATAATAAATCATGAATATTTAGGAAGTTGAAATAATGTACGCTTAAGATTTTAATTATGAAGCTTAAAAGAGATTATAAGTATGATATATTTTTGTATTTCATTTCTTTATTTACTTTTAGTCTTTTTACTTTATTTTAAATTTTAGTTAATTTATTATTTTATTTGTTTTAATTTATTTTCATTTTTTGTTAATGTTTGTGGGTATCATTACTGAAAACCCTCACGAGACTTAAAGTCCTCCATTAGGACAACATAAAGGTTTAAAGGCTTGTTGCATATGCTAAATGCAACCGTGTCAATCCATAGAAGTGACTTAGGATAGTTTAATGTTTAGTTTTTATCGCTTCTCTTGCTAATAGAATAGCAAGAAGTTGATTGGGGGTTGCGATGAGTGCTTAAAAATTACTAAAATTACCATGATATGCTACATATGATATCATCCAATACACTCTTAAAATCAACCTATATAAGCATGCTAATCAATTCAATCTTAGAGCAAGCCTCATAAGTCAATTTTTCACATCCCTCTCTACTAATATAAATATGCACTTATCTCAAGATCAATAAGGACTTTACATGGTTGTAATGTAAGGCTTAGGTGGGGGTCAAAAAATGAAGACACTTAGGCTCTTTTCACACCTTAGCTTTATTTTTTCTCATCATGCACTTTTTAATTGCAATTGAGCTCTATTTTAGTGCATCTTATTTTTTCATTCTTTTCATATTCTTCTATACCACATCTCTTCTTTTCTTTTTATTGTAACTTCACAATATCCTAAACTTATTTTCAATTCTATTTTCATTTTCTTTAGAGGGATAATTGTGTTGTGAGTTTTGCTCTTCTTCTTTTTTTTCTTTTTTTTAAGATGTATTACATTTCACCTTACGTTATAACATAACACATGATTGCATTTTTTTTCTTTTCACACAAGCTAAAGGTCCAAGGATAAAGGTAATTCTTATTAGTTAGGCATTAAATGTGGCTTAAAGATATGAAATGTTCTTTGTTAGGCTCAAATGGGTGACTAAAGATATTAACATAGCTTGAAAGACTTAATCGATCCAAATAAGGCCTAAATCATATCTCTTGCTAAATACTATTCAGAATTTTGGCTCAAGGGATGATCAAATAGATTTTAAGACTTTGTAGATCTCATCAACTCACATAACTCACTACAAATTTTCTCTCAATAAGAACACCAAAATAAATCATGAACATGTGCATAAGAATTTAAATCAATCCAATTAAAACTAACAAACATATCACATGATTAATGTAAATATCTTAACAAATATGTTATATACCTTATCCTAGTCATGACAACTAAAATTACCAAAACATTTAAAATGCATAGGAAATACTATTGTAGAGAATGAAATTCCCTCCTACAAACTTAAATTGTACATTGTCCCTGATATGCACATATAAATATGAAAAGGTAAAAGAAAAGAAAATTCTCTTAATTATAGCACACCACATCTGTCATTGAAAATTTCATTCTTGTTACTCCATTGTTTTCCACGTTTATTCACCTACAAAACAAAAAAATGAAATATAAGTAAAATAATGTTAGGTTTCCTCCCAACCAGCGTCACATTTAATGTCCTTCACTAGATGATTATATCAACTGCTAAGGTACATCCCTTTGTGTCCATTTACTTTTGAGTTTTCTTGGAAACAGCTTGAGTCTTGATTTGTTCAATAATACTTTATGTTCTGGCTCGCAAACACGGTCTCTTCTCATGCCATATTTTTTTTATTTTTGAACTTTTTGGCATTCTTATAAGCACTCCATCGTAAGTCATCCAATTTATGTATTTCTAACAGATTTTTCACCTCTCCATTGGACTCTCTCACTTTCATACTTGACTGGGGATACAAGGGTAAAAGTGTGGGGTATAAACTTGGTGGCTCTTCAATTGATGGTTTGAGCTTAGATCCTATCTCAAAATTTTCCATAATCGCCTTTGACACATACATGAGAGGAATTTCCTCCAAAAAGTTCACATAGTTCACAATATCAACCTTTGATTCCATACTTTCAAAGTTAAAGTAGGTTGAGTTATTTTTTGGTGAGTTTATGTCCTTGTTCATAGCAACACGTGTAACAACCTTAAGTGTGGGTGACTCAACATATTCTTTTAAGTTGTCCCAATATTCAGTAACATTTATCCTTAAGCATTCATTCGCACTATCAATGTCAAGGGGTTCAAATGCTTTAAAAACTTTAAACATTACTTGTTCATATTGCATTCTCATTATAAGTTCACCTTTTTTTAAATCAATAAGTGTTCTCTCAGTTGCTAAGAATGGACGACCAAGTATGATAGGAATGTCACGATCCTCCTCCATATCTAACATAATAAAGTATACTAGAAAGATGAATTTGTCTAATTTTACTAGCACATCTTGTACCACACCCCAAGGTCTCTTAATTGATCTATCTATTATTTGTAATGTTACTGAAGTGGGTTTCACTTTACCAACCCCCAATATCTTGAAGACTGATAATGGCATAAGGTCAATGCTAGAATCCAAGTCATATAATGCTTTCTCAAAGTAGGTTTTCCCAATTATACAAGGAATGTCAAAACTACCTGGATCTTTCAACTTTTGGGGTAGTTTTCTAGCAAGGATGGCACTACAACCTTTAGTTAAGGTTATTATTTCGCTATCTCCAAGCCTTTTTTTTTCTTAAATAAGATGTCTTTTATCAATTTGGCATAAGAAGGCATTTGTTCAAGTGCATCTGTAAATGATATGTTTATGTGCAACTTCTTGAAAACTTCTAAAATTTTTGAAATCTCTGTATCTGACTTTTGCTTTTACAGTCTTTGAGGGAAAAAAATAGTGGGTTTGTAGAGGTTTCTCTTTTTTAGCTAAATTATTCCTTTTCTATTACTCTCTTTATCCACTAATTTCTCCTCATCCTATTCAGTTTTTAGTTCCTCTTTATCATTTTTAGTTATTGGAGGTCATGTTGGATGCCAAAATAGCAGGTTTACTAATCTCCGAACTCGAATTGGACACCGTGTTGACATATGGCATGCGGTTTCATCCTCCTCACATGCGATTTAACTTGATTTGTTGTCCTTAATTGCATGACATCTACGTGGCTTGCCTAGTCAGTTCTTCTATTTATGTGGCAGTTCATAATTGGCCTTGAGTTAAAATTTATAAAATTCCAAAAATTATATTTTCATCCCTTTTCACTAAAAAGTTTATATTTTAATATATTTGGCCCCAAAAATACTATTTATTGAATAAAATAAGTAAATATTAAGTAAAAAAGTAAGCTAATAATGCTACTTTCATAGAGTCATCACATATACGTAAGACATAAACAATCTACTAATTAATTAAATAGATTTCGTTCAAATTCCAATAATATAATTATGGGTCTTATAATACTTTAGGTGCTAATGAAACTATTTTAATGAAATTTAATTCTTTTAATTCCCATATGATCACGCCAAAAGTTTGAATTCTCGTAGGATTTCCTTCTTGATCAATAAGAACTACAACATTGTCATCATATTGTATTATCATACCATTGTCATATTTCAGTTCTTTATAAGTACGTACCATTGTGGCCCTGATCACTTTGGTTCTTTTGAGAGGTGTATTAGGTACAGCTTCTTTAATTACAACAATAATAACGCCACCAATATAAGCATTTCATTGATTACCATCCCCTATTATTCGAATACACATCAAATTTTGGGGTTTTGATTGATCAAAATGAAAAATCTACTTCAATCAATATGCTCTTACACACGACTATACATAACATAAAAATTACACTTAGAAATGATGGACAATTAGCTAGAGCAACAGGTGTTGTAGCGAAATTGATTACAAAAGAGGAGAAATCAAAAATATTTAAATTATCCTCTAGGGAGGTCCGTTTGATACCTAAAAACTATTTATGTGTCAATATAGATCTTGTTCATGGATTAATGAAAATGTACAAAAGCTTTATTTGCCTCTACCATTCTATGAGTGTCTTCCTTTTTGTGTATGGAATCGCCACTCCCTTTGGCAACATCCACTAATTTGAAAATCATATTCCAACCCAAAATTTTTTGAGATTATTACGAATAATCCTGACAACTTCAGGAGAGAAAGTGGCATTCACTTATTATAAGGATGATGTGATTTGATTCTCTCTTTTTTTCTTTTTCTTTTTTGTTACCATTCTCAATATTAGAAGAAAGACATTATTCAAAATAAAAAGAAAAAAAATTATTATATTTATTCATTTTTCCTTCTTTTTCCAAGTGCAAGATTACCCCAATGACTTGCAGGTTTTTCCTTCCAATTGGGACCTTCCCTTCACCACTACCATAGAAATGGTCTATAGGGTTCATAACTACTCCTCTTACTACAAGACGCTTACCTATCCAACAGTTAGATCCAGCTAATGTTTTAGTTTATGCTCCTACATATTATCCGGATATACTAAGAAAGATGTATGGTCTAATGAGGCTATTATTCTAGTTCATGGTTTTCTTGGCTATATGGTTCATTCAAGAAAGAGATCGAGCTTCAAGAAATAGTGAATGGTCTTATCAATACACAAATTTATAACTCCTTAAGAATTTTAATTGTTCTTATGTTCATCACTGTAGGAATTAGATTCAAGATTTTCCTAGCCCCTTTTCATCAATGGACTCTTGATGTATACGAAGAAATGTGATTCGTTTGATAAATTCCTACCTCTTTATCTCTTAGATGTTTGGAGAAGAAAGAAAATTGTGATACTATGAACATTATATATATATATATATATATATATATATATATATATATATATATATATATATATATATATGAAGATAATAATTTAGATTGGTTTATATCAAATTAATCTATATATTTATAGAGTAAACCTTATAAGTACAATAACCATACTAAATAGTATTGTCTAGTATGGTAGAAAGAAAAAGAAAATTCAACCAAACCAATTTTTAACAAGTGGATGAATAAAATTTTTGAGAAAATCTTTCATTTGCTATCCCTATTATTATAGACAAACCAAAACATTAAATGAAAATTCTATTATTTTTAAATTAAAAATCATTGATTGTATAATGAAAAATAAGCCTTTCTTTTCTTACGTTTAAGTAAAATAAAGAACAAAAATGAATTAGAATTCTAATTTAACCAAATGTGTAAGCCATTGAGAAACATTATTTGAAGCATTAAGGAATACTAAACATTTTGTAATTGCCCCTCCGACCATAACAAAAGATCTCATTGAAGCAATTAATCCCATGCATATTATTTGTATATATGATCGTATAAATTGCATGGTATTATAAATAGCTATTTCAAGTATTACCCATCTATCAGAAGAGTTTATAAATAATTACATATTCCAATTTTGTATCTTAAATGGAATGAATGAATCATAATTAACAATATTTTATGAAAGTAGCATTATATAAGAGAGGATAGTATGGTAGAAAGAGAAAAAATTTATATGTGAGAATGCTTGCCAAGAGGCATTTGTTACCAATAGCATAAGGAATTTTGGTTTATTATTAAGAATATTAGGTTTTTATTGGATAACGGGTTTCAAAATTTATTTGAAATATTTAATAACTTAGTTTATAGGGTCCATAATTTCGAATTTAAACATTTTATGTACCGGTAGATGATTTGACCGACCTTGTTTCAACCATTACATTTGTACATTTAGATGCTAGATATTTTTGTAACACTTTTAACAAAAAGACAAATAGTAAATTTAAAAAAAAAATTATTGTTAACCTCTTTCGTATATGAATCTATCTAATTAAAAAAAACGTAAAATACACATAAGAGAAGCGATAAGTGACACTGAGGATTCTATCTCATTTTTACATTGATTTTAGTTAACAAGACATGCTTATAAATAATTTACGTCTATTGTGTATAAAACTTTTGTAATCATAAATAAATCTAGAATCTTAACTATATATATATTTGATAATTATCTAATAAATAAATTAAATATCATTATAATTTATATATTTTTTCTAATAACTTGTACCAGCCCCTGTTACTAGACTCGTGAAACAGTCATGAAGTACCCTTTTTTCTAAGCTATTTAAAAAATTCTCTCAAAATAATAACATAGTTATAGAGTAGATTTTGCACGTCATATCACTAACATATTTATTTTCAATTAGTCACACTTTAAGTTGGGTCAAGATTGACGGGTTCATCTATGGGATAAACGTCAAGGGTGAAATTTACATGCATGAATGACTGAACATCGGGTTGAAAAGATATATATATTATATTTTTGTACAAATGAGTCACCAATAAAATATGAGATAAATATTATTAATTATATATATATATATATATATATATAAGTAATATTTTTTTCATTTATAAAAATATATCAAAAATTTAATATAAAATACAAATACTATAAAAATATAAAAAATATATAATTATAAGTATAATTTGCTTAATTTTAAATATATGTTACTAAATAGACACATATATTTTTATAAAAATATTAAGATATTATTTGATTATTTCACAATAATATAAAATATCAATAATAAATTTAAAATAAATAAATCATAATTAAAGATAAACTAATCGGTAACTCTAAACTTAATTTCATTTTTAAACTGATTCTCTTAATGATATGACATATAAGACTTATCTCGATTATTTCAAGTCACATTTTAACATATTTATTTTTTAATATGTGTTTTATAATTAGTATATTTTATTATTAAATATTTAATCTATTATATTTAAATTTAATTATATTAAAAAAATTTATTTATTTGTATGAATAGAGAAACGAAAAATTTTTAAATTTTAATAAATTTTAAAAAATTATAACTTAAATATTATCCAATATTATATTATGAAAATAATGATAATAATTAAAATTAATTTTCAGAAAAAGTATTTTACATTTATTATTATACAAAAAATGTATAATTCATATATAATATTTTTAGCTCAAAATAATAATTATTTTTCGGTAAGTTTAAAAAAAAATTGAGAAACTAAAATATTTTTGATTAATTCATATATATGGGTATAATAAAAAAAAAACTAAAATTGCTAACTAGGCACCAAACTTAAAAGGTTGAACATGAAATTCTTTATTTTTGATAAATATATATTAAGAAAAGCAATTACATTATCTAATATTTTGAAATAATTTTGATTTTTGTGAATGGGAGTCGGGAAATAATATTTAAATGTGTATTCAAACATGACTTTTAATTATTGTATGGAGCTTTAAAATTGAGAGATATTCTATTAAGATCTCGGTTTTAAAGATTCTATAAAAGTTCAAATGTACGTATTTGAAAGAAAAAAAGTGATTAATTTTAAATTTTAAAAAAAAATTAAGATATGCAAATCTTCCACCATTGGATTTTTATTTTATTTTTCACTTTTCTCTCAATCATTTTTTTTTAATTATTCATTGAACTATTATCCATATAAATTTATAAAAGTTAATAAAATAAAGTAGACATGATTCTAGTAAAATATAGTAAGAGTTGGTAAAACTTAATTATTTTTAATTTTATATTAAAATCTTCATTCAATACACAATCCGTAATTCTTATGTTAATCTTATTTCCTAATTGGCAAAATGAAAAAAACTAACGTAAATACTAGGTGTTCTCCCTAATCCCCCAAACACCGGCTAGAAATAGGTATCCGTCTTTAGACAAAACCAGAGAGCAATGAACACGAAAGATAAAGATCAGAGAACCCCCCAAAGTTCTGAATTTTTCTATTCTCTCTCTCTCTCCCTCTCTCCCTCTCTTATTAAGTTCACTGCACACTTTATCTCTCTCATTTGTATTCTCATCCACTGCATCTTATATGAGAATCTCAAGAACAACTTCTTCTAATTCATTATGTAATCGGGTATGTTCTTTTTTAATCATTAATTTCAATCTTTAATTGTCTACTATATATTTTTCTTATGCTATTTTGTTTTTGTTGAATTATTGTTTGAAGATAACTTGTTATCGATCATGACTTTAGTTAATTTTTTTGGTTTTAATTGAGTTTTTGCTTTTCTTCAACCAATATATATATATATATATATGAAACTGATCAATTATATATTTTTGTTTCTTGAAAAATTATATACTCTGCAATTAATTAATAAATAAATACACGAACTATGAATCGAATCACATTTTTTTCCTTCTTCCCTATATAGTTGTTCTTTCCATCAGATAATGTTATTCTGAAATTGTTTTATTTTTATTTTTTTTAATTGTATAATTATGAGAGATTGAAGGGCAAATTTAATATTTTTTAATTACTTTGTGTTTGAATTTGTATTAGAGCTACCAATTCTCGTGGCTAGCCTACATGTTAGTAGTACTTCTCTACTCCAAGTCATAATGCTGATCTGTTTTATTCATATTCGAGTTTTTGAAACACTTTTGGACGCGTATGCGTCTCTTTTTCATTTTTTTTTCTTCGTACGTTTCCCTTATTTTTTTTTTATTAAAAAATAACCAACTCGTTTTCTCCTTTTTGCTAGAATTACGTAGTACTTAAAATTTATTTATTTTTAAATAAAGAGAAAATTATAAATAGTGTATTCTTTTTGGGTCAAAATAAATAGTCTATTGTTGCTTCTCCTTTTTTTTATAATATAGTGTATTGTTACTTTGTACCAAAAAATAGTATATTGTTACTTAAAAACTAAATTATATAATAAAATAAAAACTTTATACTAAATTTTAGTTTTATTCATGTATTATCATTCGAATTTTTATTCTTAATTATTTAGTCTCAAAAATTGATTTTTTATTTCAATTTTTTTAAAAAATAAAAATTATTTAGCAATTAATTTTTATTTTTAATTTTAAAAAATAAAAATTTAATATTAAATATTACTTGATAACCAGTTTTTATTTTTCAATTTGGAACTCTTTTTAGTTATAAAATTTAATTTTAATAAATTATCCCTAAATTTTGGCTTGATTGCATTTGATTTGGTATGATTAGGTTATTAGTTATCATTGTCAAGAAATAAAAAAAATAAAAATTTAATTCTAAAATTAACTTTTTAAATTCCAAAATTTTCTATATTCAAAAACTGAATTTAAAAATTTTAAAAATTAAATAATTTATGAAACTATCCTTATTATTATTGGACAACAATTCAATGCTTAAACAATTCAATATAAATATAACTATTATGGCATTTCACAAGGGAGTGGTAACTTATAAGCAAATTAATTTTTTGATTTGTAACTTTCAAGTATTATATTTGATAAGAAAAATATATGTGCATAAAAAGTTGAAGTGTATTTTAATCTTTAAAAGTTTTATTGTAATTTTTACTCTTTTTTTCCTTTTTTTCATTTTCTACTTGGGTTTATAATTTAGAGTTTAGTGTTTAGTATTTAAAATTTAATGTTTAGTATTTAGTGTTTTAAGGTTTGGTGTTTATGATATAGGATTTATGGTTTAGAATTTAGTAGAAAAAAATTTATACAAATAAATTGAGGTGTGAAAAATGGACAGTGAAAAACAAGAGGAGAAAAAAATGAAAGAAATTAATAAAAAAATTAAAATGATTAAATTTCTTTTATTATTTTGTGCATAAAAATTATTTTTGATCAAGTAGATACTTCTTAAAAATAGAGATACTTGTACACTCAAAAACTTACACAATAATAAATACTAAAACATTATTGTAAATACCAATAAAATACTAGATTGTATGAGAAACAACTAAGTTCTATGATTGTACGTATCTCAATCTCAACTTCTAATTTCAATCTCAATCTTCCATCTCTCTTATAAATTTATTTATACCGTTACTTTAATTTTAATTATCAATTTTAATTTTTAACTTTAATAATTTTATAATTAAATAAGTTTGATAACTCATTTTAAATTTGAACACCCAATCCGAACACTCAATGTGTTCTCCCCCTAAATATAATCTCTCTCAAAGAAAATTTTCGATTAATAACTCTTTTCTCAATTAACTCTCCCCATTTATATATTTTCAGTTAAAATTGAATAACTCAATCCTCTTTTATCATACTAAGAAGTAATATAATCATGAAACAATGACAAATAGACTGACCAAGCAAACAATGTATTTAATAATTAAAAAGAGGAGTATATATTTTGAAAAGCTCAATAACAATCAAAATAGAGAATTGGAAATAATATATTTTTAAAAATAAATAAACTCCTACTTCTATAACTTCTCTAAATAAATTAGAATAAAATAAAAATTCATAAAAATTGATATATAATTTTTTTATTGAACTTAGGGTGGTAGACTTAACTAAACATGGCTACAACAATATACATAAAAAAAATAAAATTAATTTTGTTCAAAATGTGGTTATCCATCAACAACATAAATATATGTAGACAATACACACAAATGTACTAACACATACGATAACATATCGATAATTACTAAAAGTAAAATATGTGTCACAATTATAATAGGATGTCAATTTGTTTATTTATGATCAATTATAAAAAAGTTCAAGAAAAAGAGTACCACTTATTATGAAAAATTACACTTGAATTCTCACTTACACAAAATAAAATTTTACTCACTAAGAAAGAACTTAATTAACTTTTTTCTTTTTTATTCCCTTTTTATATTTTTTATATAACTATTTGTGGCTCTTTATTTTTGTGCATGTAAAAAATTTTATATTTTTTTAATATATTATTATTTTTAAACAAAATATGCACGAGTCAAAAATCTAATATGATGACGTTCACACTAATTGTGTGGTATCCATCTTCACTCAATACGGTAGCTTTACACATCATAATATGTAGCACTCTTAAAACTAAGTGTCTATCCATAATAGTAGTTTATAAAGTGAAAGATAAAGCTCAAACATAATTCTACATTTATGATTATTTTAAGTCCTAAAATCTCACAATATTAATCATAAACTTCAAGTATGACATATATTTATGTCCAGTGAGTGTGTGAGCAGGTTCATATCAACATCGATCACTTGATGTGAAAAATATATAAATGCATAAGTCAAATATCTATTTATACAATTTAAAGTTAATCAAGAAAATTAGAATAATATTAGAGTAATATATAAAATTCATGTCAATGTTAAAGCACGTCTACTCTTCCTTTAAAAACAACTAAAGGAACATCAATAAAAATAAAAACGAAACAAATAAATGAACTAAAGATACTTACCTAGGGTTAATTAAATACTCAAACAAAAGTACTAGTGAAAATTAAGGGACATTCAGGTGATCAAAAAACGAAAATGTTTCCTAACCCAATTTTTTTTAAATATTGATTTCTCTATTTCTTAGGGTTAAAAATCAAATACCTTAGTTTTCATAGGCATTTTTTTGGACTTACTTTTAGATTTCACATTCATTCTAATTGAAGACACAATATACATGGTAGTATAATAATAATTAATTCTAGAATTAAAAATTTTAAAATTCACTTGCCTCTTTAAACCTACAACTTTATGCTTTCTAGTAGAGTTATTAGGCATACTATACATAGATGAATGATAATAATGAGTCCTATAATTATAAGTATGAAATGAATTATTAAATTTAAGAGCATTCATCAAAAAGCTATATTTTTCTTCTTACAATCCAACAGATCTATAAATAGTTTCTCAATGTTATTAGCATTAAGTTTAGTAATTAGGAATTTAGAATCACTTCCTTCACTATCTAAGCCAATGTTAGACTCATTGGAGTATCCACCAATAGTTGAAGTAAATGTGAGGTAGTTAGTCCTATAATTTTTTGAGTCATTAGAATTATTGTTGTCACTTTCTGAGTCACTAAGGATAGAATTAAAAGATTTTTTAGTTCTTTTCTTTTTATAAGCACACTCAGTTGCAAAGTGACCAATCTCATTGCATTCCAAACATTTAGGTCAAATAGGTTTAAATTTCTTACCTCTGTACTCATAGGTTTGACTTCTCTTCAATTTTGATCCATAACAAGGTCATAAGCGAGTACTAAGTATATCTAGTGAGCTGCTCTAATATCAATTGAAAATTTTTAAGTTATAGATCTAATTAGAAAAGGGGTGAATAGATAATTAACAAAAATATATCAAATTAAAATATTCATAAATGGCCATAAATGTAATCATGTGTAAATAAAGTAATGCAAAAAATAAATAACACATGAGAGTTTTATATATAAACAACATAGCTCACACTATTGACCTAAAAGGAAAATCACTAGTCCACTAAACCACTTAACTATCCATTATGAAAATAGTTTACTTACAAGGCTAAGACTTAAACTATCTTCCAAGATAATACCCCTAAGTAATCTAATTACAAGGCACTACCTTCCTTCACAATCTTCATAAGAAAGGTGTTCGGATCCAAATCAACATTTTGATAACTTAAGTCACACAAGTAATCGAATTCATTCAACCAATACCTGAAATGTTAGCATAATAACATAAGTGAAATGTTATTTGATCTAAGCATTAAATAATTATGATCAAATTAAAGATAGCTTATTTATAGTTGAATAATCAAATTAAATAATTATGATCACACGTATACAATTATTTGATCTAAGCATTCAAGAACATAATAAAGAAGAAGCTACGATAACATCAAATCACAAAATTATCAAATAAATATGATCATTAATCAATCAAACACAACCACCAATATTTAATAGATTAATTAAAGAAAGAAGTCTAAGTAAATATGATCTTGTTTTTGTAAATTATTTTTAAGAGAGAGAGTTTAATATTAAAAGATTGATACTCTTATAGTTGATTAAAATATGGAGCGTTAGGTTATTTACATATGAAGATTGAAGCCTTGATACTAGATTAAAATCCAATTATAATTTTATCCATTAAATAATTAATATAGTGATAAATAATAGAAATAAAATGGTAATTAGAATGTTTGGTTAAAGTAAACAATTAGATTAAATTTGAGACTCATGTCGCTCAATCGATTTAATCAATCCTTAATCGATCAATCTAACCAATCCTTGATCGATTTAAGGTATTAAAAATAAATCCTAAAACAAGTAGATGTATTTTCAATCGATCTAGTACTCGATCGATTGAACATTGAACCTCGATTGATCTACCTTAACTAAAAATTAAATCAAGGACTTTTTCAACAAGGTAGATCAATTTTAGATTGACCTACTTATCTCGATCGATCCAAATATATCTCGATCGATCGAGTAACCTAACTTAAAAATATTCTTATGTGTTTAATATGAAATTTAATGTTCATAAGAATAGAGATATATCTAAAAAATTTCGTTTGGCTATTTATATCTTTTAGCTAAAATGTCACGACATTGTCTACAAAATGTCATAACATTGTCTATGAAATGTTGTTGTTGAAAAAATATCAAGAAAAATAGATTTCTTATTAAAATATCGTGGATATTATAGACATTGTCACGAAATTATCGACAAAATATCAAAAAATATAGATAAAATATCATTTCATATTAATTTTTTATTTTCCAAATAATTCACCATTAAAATTTATCCATTTATAGTTTTTTTATCTTCAATCAAAACATAATTTTTTAGGATAATATTTTATACTTCTTTATATATATGTTTTTTATTATACCTCGTTTTTACATTTACTTTACTAGTTTTACCTATATATTTTTTTTCATAATTTAAATTCTATTATGTATTTTTGAAATTTATCTATTTATAATAATATTAAAAATTACAAGCTAAATAATTATTTCAGGTTTTAACTATATTTTTACAATATTCTAATTAATTAATTAAATTATTGATCAAATTGAATACTATAATTTTTATAAATATATGTATTGAATATGAAACTAGCTTAAACATATAAGTAATTTATTTTTTGATATTTTATAAACTTTTATAACAAATTTTATGATTTTGATAGAATTTTTATAGTTTTCTTAAAATAATTTCAAAGTTTTAATAGACAACGAAAATATGTTCAATATTTTTCTAAAATTCATGCCTTGACATTTAAATCGATATCGATATTTTAAATCTTGGTTAGAAACTTTTATTTAAAAAAACTATTAAAAAACACACGCATATGGATGTTAAATTTAACGTCTTTAAATAAATAAAAATTAAAATCTAATTATTACTTTGCATGAATTTTGTATTTAATTAATAATTAATATTTTATTTATATATAGTAATTTAATGTATATAACATTATAAATAAATAAATATATTCATTATAATATGTTAGGGTAATATTTCTATTTTAAAAAACTTTAAAACATTAAATTATAAAATAAAATATTTAATTATTGTAATATTAATATTTTTTACTATAAAAATATTAATTTCCTTAAATAAGTATTCGGAAATTTTGTAAGAAAATAATATCCAAGATTTAAATTATAAGAATCAAAATAGGTAATTATCAAGATTGAAGAAATAGACGGTAGAAAGAGAGTCAATCACAGAGTGTCCGAGAAAAAAGTAACAGCGTGGAACCTCCTAAGTTTGACATGGAAACAGCAGAGTGCAGATGTTTTCATCTAGCTACACACGCGTAAAATCACATTTCATATATAAAAGTCTATTTGTCCAAATTTTTATAAATTATAAGTGTTACAGTGTAATGTTATTAGCAATTAAAATCATATAATTATATTCGATAAAATTATTATATTATTTATAATTATAATATAATTGTTATATATGAGTAATTCTATATGATATTACTTTCTCAAAATATAATGAGTTGTATAAGTTAATTATTATTGATTATATTTTATTAAAATGTTAATTATTGATAAATTTATAATATGTATGTGATACTGACTTTATATTTTAGTATGTGAGGAATGTTTTTTTTTATTAATGTGGTTTGTTTTAGTACGTGAGGAATGTTTTTTTTATTAACGTGGTTTGAATATATTGATGAAGTTAAAGAAAATAATATTAAGAACGTATAAATTTTAGTGTAAATTTATGAACCAATAACATAATTTTCACTCAGTAAAAAACATTTCATGGAGATTTAATTACTAATTATTTTATATATAATAAATAAAAATTATGAAGAAAAAAAAATCAACTTTCTAAGGCATGTCTCAAAACACACACGCAAAAAAAAAAAAAAGGAAACAATTATGAATTTATGACACAATTTCCACTTTTCCAGCCCCCAAATTCGACAACTTTGAAAAGAGAATCTAAATTATGTCATAATTGTGTTAAATTTTAATTAAGAATAAAATATTATTTTTTTTAATATGGACGTTGTTAGCTAGATTTTATATTTTAATAAAATGTTTTAATTTGATTAATGGTTGAAATAAAATTGGATTTATATTTTTAAAAAATTACTAATTTACTTATTTGAATTTGATAGACGTCTTTCCTTTCATTTAAGTTATATTAATTATATAAATATTTTAAAAGTTTAAGTTTAATTATAATATTTAAATTATTGTAATTAAAATTATTAAATTTAATATTAAAACGTATATATATAATGAAAATAATTTTTTAAAAAAATTTGGTTAAATAACAACATAAGTATATTTTTTTGGTTCTTTTCTCTAAAATTTTTTTAAAATACCGACCAAACATTTTAATATTTTTAAAATTTATTAAAAAATATCTAGTTATGATTTGAAAACAAATTTTAAAAATATGTTTATACTGTATTTTTAAAATTTTAAAAAAATACATTATATATTTTTTATTTATTTTAAATGCCCACACAAGTTAATTTTAGATTAATTATTTAAATTTTAGGTTAATTTTACATGTGTAAAATTCATATGGTATCATAAATAAGGAATAAGTTTGTCAATATAAAAATACTTATCTTTTCTCTAAAAATCAATTTTTTTTAGTTTTATTAATGACAAATTTATCTCTTATATATTTGTTGTAATATGCAACTTTTATATGTATAAATCATAATAATTAAATTCAAATAATTAATGTAAAAAAAATTATGTATATCTTAAAAATAATTAAGGGATCTATAGTATATATTTTAAAAAATTATGCACTAAATTTAGAAGATCGGAAACTCCCACAACTATTTTGCCGTTAACTATTTTTCAATAAAATTTCCCACATAACACACTATAATTTGAATGAATTGAAATTTTATTTTGTTATTTTCTGTTGAAATTAATTTTGATGTTTCCTTTCCATATTCCACCAAAATATGACTAATTTAAATTTCCATGTTTTGAATACTACAATTTGGTAATAAATAAATACATTTTGTAAAAATTGATTTTGAACAGGCCGTAAGTGACAGAAATAATAGCCCAGAGAGAATTTGATTCCAGAAAAGCTCAAAATTGGTTGACGTCATCAATATTAGCTGGCTCTGCTTTATCATTTCCCTATCTTCAATATCTACTACAAATTTTCTTCACAACTCTCTCTATAAATACCACCTCTTTACATTTCCAAGTTCCAACCAAGCCACACACATATATAAACTGACGTCTGTGTAGAGTTTCTGTAAAAGCACTTACATATAAAAAAAACTAGTCAAAAACCCATTTCTCAAAAATAAATTTCTTTCTCACAACTCTAAAATGCAGATTCAAAAACCAGAAGAACCTCCTTTACCATTTTCACAAATACAACTAGGTCTCAAACCCCTCTCTCTTTTTTCCTCAGAATCAAAAGAACAGAAACCTTATCAATGTTGTGGGTCCAGCTCCGTTAGGACCCCCGAGTTGTTGTCCAGTGGTTCATCATCTGATTTTGGAGATTACATTGGGATGGAGAGTTGTATTGATATGTTTGGTGATATTTACAATAATAATGAGAATAAAGAAGATGATCAAAAGAAGATTGTAATGGATAATAACAATAATAATAATAATAATTACGAGGCTTATTATAAGAGAAGAGAAGAAAGATGGGCTAGGGTTTATGAAAAGAAAGAGTTTCCACCTCCTATTCCATTGTTGGTTCGGACAGAAAATCTACATTCTCATATGCCTTGGGTATTGAAACGACATTATACAAGTGATGGTCGGTTGATTCTTACTGAAGAGAAAGTCAGACATCATGAATATTTACGAGTTCATAGATCCAATGGTCGTCTGACTTTGCATCTTGTCCCTATGGATCACAACGACGTTTTTCACCCTCAGTGTGTCGATCAAAACGACGACGAAGAAGAATATCAAGATGAAGAAGACAATGAGGCAAGTGATGAAGAAAATGTTAGTGGTAGCGAGGATGAGAAACCAGAGAAGATTATTAATGAAGTTCAAGACTCAAATAAGGTATTAATATTTAATAATAATAATAATAATAATGGTGAAATGGATGAAAATAGTGGAGAAGGAAAGTGGTTAGAATATTATAATAGCAGTGTGAGAAGTACAGAATCACCGCCTTGTATAATTAGTGTGCCAGTGCCAGTGCCAGCTGTTAGGCCTGTTCATAGTTAATTAATTAGCAAGCTAATTTGCTATTATTTTTACTGTTAATCGCCTGTTTAACCAGTTTTCTTTCTAGATAATTCCTTTCTTCTTTATTTTTCTTTACTTTTTTGGGATTAAGAGTAATATGTATTATTAGAACTATCACTAAATTGGAAGATAAATCGATAATATTTTCCGAAAAATAATATTATTCTTTTTACCACAGAATTTTTATTAAGGCTCCAGAGTTTCAGGCCAGTGTGGAATGAGGATATGTCATATTTTGAGAATCAATGAGTTATAAATTAACAATACATAATGTATTTTGTAAAAATCTAAAAAAAAATTCTTTAATTAATGTATATAATGTTTGGATATTATTATTGTTGTAAATTAGCACTTGCGGAAGCGAAGATCGGGTCCAATTTTGATTGCACAAATTAATAATAATGGGTAACGGCAAAACAATAACCAATAAGAAATTAAATGGCACATAATGATTTAAGTGGTTCAAATTTTCAATGTGAAAAGTCTACTCCACTGACGACGGCACACCGAGGAAAAATCCACTAATAATCAAATGGAGATACAAACACCAATTTCCAGAGAGATTCAACAAATTATACCAAAATCTAAAATCAATCCACAAAATATTCCCTCTAATTTATTGGTAATATATAGCAAGATAAATTTAACAAACTTGCTATTAAATCAAATATTACCGTACAAATGAGATGGAATATAATTGACAACTTGATGAGGACATGAAGCGTGGAAAGGAAAAAAGCGACTTCTTCTTCTTCCAAATTCGCACTTTCGCTATATCTCCCTGTAATTTTTCTTTATTCTCCTGCTACTGCTCTGTTTTAATTTCTTTTGGCTGCTGCACACACAACCTAACGCAGCAAGGGAATGATATATATATATAGAAGCAGCTGAGGGTTTTTAATGAGATATATGGAGATACAAACACCAATTTCCAGAGAGATTCAACAAATTATACCAAAATCTAAAATCAATCCACAAAATATTCCCTCTAATTTATTGGTAATATATAGCAAGATAAATTTAACAAACTTGCTATTAAATCAAATATTACCGTACAAATGAGATGGAATATAATTGACAACAGTGAGGACATGAAACTGTGGAAAGGAAAAAACAGCTTCTTCTTCTTCCAAATTCTGCACCTGCTATATCTCCCTGTAATTTTTCTTTATTCTCCTGCTACTGCTCTGTTTTAATTTCTTTTGGCTGCTGCACACACAACCTAACGCAGCAAGGGAATGATATATATATATAGAAGCAGCTGAGGGTTTTTAATGAGATATATGGAGATACAAACACCAATTTCCAGAGAGATTCAACAAATTATACCAAAATCTAAAATCAATCCACAAAATATTCCCTCTAATTTATTGGTAATATATAGCAAGATAAATTTAACAAACTTGCTATTAAATCAAATATTACCGTACAAATGAGATGGAATATAATTGACAACAGTGAGGACATGAAACTGTGGAAAGGAAAAAAACAGCTTCTTCTTCTTCCAAATTCTGCACCTGCTATATCTCCCTGTAATTTTTCTTTATTCTCCTGCTACTGCTCTGTTTTAATTTCTTTTGGCTGCTGCACACACAACCTAACGTAGCAAGGGAATGATATATATATATAGAAGGCAGCTGAGGGTTTTTAATGAGATATATGGGCTTTGGGCTAACGAGGTTTTGGGCTAACGAGGTTTTGGGCCACATTTAACAATTATAATTTGAAATTGAAAATCGATGATTATAAAAAAATAAAAAAATAAAAAAATTATATGTGCATGAGATATGTGTTTAATAAGTTTAAATCATATTTTTTTTATTAAAGGATATTTTTATATGATTGGAATATATAATTTTAAAACCGTAAAATAATAAGTTTTATACCACTAAATAAATTATAAATTAAAAACTCTTGTTATTTTTGATGTATTTATGTAAGACCATCCAATACACCAATTGCTAAAATGAAGAGCATATTAAATAGCTTAAAAAGTATAGAATTTTGTTATTTATTTGTCACTTATATATATATATATATATATTTGAACTTTGAAGGCTTGTCCAATACATGCCTACACGGTGGTAACTATTCTCCATGGGACTTCACTAAAAAAGTAATAAATATATACCTTTATTTATTCAAAGATATATGGGATTCAAACCCATGCTATATAAATATTTATAAGATCTAGACTACATGTCGTTAATATACAACACAAATTGATAAGTTACTGTTAAAATTACATAACAAGTTTCAACTTTACTTTCTCACGGTAACTTTTTTCTCTCTCTCTAAATTTTCCATATATAATTCTCTTTGGCACCTTTTATGTAAGTATCTATAAATATATAAGTAGTTATTTTACAGACATTTTCATGAAATTCTTTAAAAACTTTTGTTATTAGTGAAGATATATTTATTCAATTGTTTATATATATAGGTATTTTAATTTACAATTTTTTATTAAAACTATTTAGATGCTTTTATCCACAACATGAGTAAAGTTTCACGTACATCTCTAAGAAGAAAAGAGACATATATCTTCCAGTTTTATAAATACTGTTCTTTTTAAAAAATAATAATAATTATACTATAACTAAATATTACTCTCTTTTCAATTACAAAAATATTACATATTAATGCATTTTTAATATATATTATAAATTTGTCACATTTACAACTTCCATTAGTTTTTTATCAAGAAACAAATACAGGATAAATTCAGTAACTATTATAATTAGAGTATTTAAATCTATTAGTTTTTATGATAATTTAGGTTAATAATTTTTAATAAATGATAATTTTATTCACTAATTTTATTCTACGTGGTTAAAAAATTTAAATTTTTTTATTTTTTTAAAAAAATTAATATAAAATTTTATTGAAATATTTTTTAGAAAGTTCAAAAAAATTTAAAAATAAGGAAAATATAAAATTAAATAATTATTTTTTAAAATTAATAGAATAACTTATAATTAAATAAATTATCAAGTGATTCATTTAAAAAAAAGAAGATATATATATATATTAATAGAACTGTCACACGCCATCGATTATCCAGTTTTGTAATAGAAAATAGAGCAACAGAACAACAGCTTAGCTGGATAATATCATGCCGAGGGTTTTGAGGCTTCAATAAACAAGAAAAGAAAACATCAGGGGAGACGTTGAATTGTTCGCAGTACGTACAAATAAAAAATTGCAGCGAACAAGTACATGCTTCAATTTACGAGGAATCCTGAGAGCCTATTTTATATATCATAAATAGATTTTTATTTTAATTATATTTATTAATAATATTATTTATAATATATTTTAAATTTAAAATATATAATATTTTACTATTTATATGTTGTTATATATATAGAAATGTAGATGACAAAATAGAATCATTCATCCAATATAATATTATATTAAATATAGAAGTTATATCTACTAATTTTAGGACGATTATATTATATTATTATCATAACAAAAATATATTAAAGATATTATCAAATCTACATATATTTAATAAAATTATAAAAAATATAAATTTATTATTATTTTTGAAATTTTTTGTATTTAAAAAATACAAAACAAATCATATCAATAATCAAATTAAATTTTCACAAAATGCTAGAATGTTATGATTAAATTTATTTTTTAGGAAGAAAAATGTAAATTTTAATTTTCTTATATTGATATGAATTATATTATATATATGAAGATGAAAGAAAAATCGCTAAAAATATAAATAAAAAATTATTTTAAACATAAGAAATATTAAAAATGGAAATAACAAAGAAGGAGAAAATATATAATTGAAAAAAAAATCATCTAAGTATCATAAATTGTGAAGCATAACTAATAATTATCACAAACCAAATTACATATTTATAATTTATAATTTTTTGATATTGTACATATTTATAATAATTTAGTTAATTATAATTTAATATTTTTATTAAAATAAATTTAAAAATAAGAAAAATTAAAATTAATTATCTTTAAATAAATATTGACTTATATATAATACAAATAATTATAAGTCTTTTATATGTACCTTTAATTAGAAAAAATTATAAACCGATATTTCACAATAAAATCATATCCATATTTTTTTATTTACTAAATGTTTATTGAAATTTTTAGAAAATTATAAAACTTCTTAAGAAAATATGGTGAAATTTTGACACTCTTCAATATTTTTATGAAAATATAAGTAAATTTTCATATATGTGCATTTAATTCAGGGAAACTTTGAAAGAAATATAGAAAAGTCTCATGATATTTTCAGCAATGGTTAAAACATTAGCCAAGGGTGTGCATCATAATGAATAAACCAACCTAATCAATATAATCCGAGTATAACCAACTTTTTAGTTTTATAGGTCTAATTAATTAGTCAATTTCAGTTTTTAACTTATGTAGGCTGGTTTTGGTTAACTTAACTGATGCTATTTTTCAAATGTTTATCTATAATATTACACACATATTTTTCCCTTTCTCTGTTACCCCAAAAAAAAAATATTTCCTTTCCCTTTTATTTTCTCATATGCTATATAATTTACTTGTAATTTTGTTCCCCTGTCTCATGATTAACTCTTATGCTTTTATATTTTTTTTATATTTTATATAGTTGCTAGTTACTTATTATTGGAGTCCATTTTTATTACCCGAGATGTATTAAAGTATAACATTATTAATTTTTAAAATGAACTAATGAAGGTTTATTAGTAATTTGTTTTTGAATGTTGGATGCATGTTTATTTTTGAATTTTATGTTATTTTTTAATATTCAACTATTTACAATTGTACATTATTCTTTAATGTTCTTTCATTGTATTTGGTTGTGTGCAAATAATGCCTTATAAGAATTGATGTTTTAATAGAACTTAATGTATTTTGATTAAATATTTGAACAGATAATAATTAAATTGTATTTATGATCTATATTAACATATAAATTGTACTTATTTTATTTATAATTAATTAAATAATATGGGTGATTCGTTTAATAATCTCATAATAATATTTATTATTTTTTTTGTTTTAGATTATAATCTTAAATTACATAAAAATATTATTTAATGAAAAATAATTAAATTGTATTGTTAGTAAACAATAATTTGTGTAGTACAGCTAATACTTATTCCTCTCATTATATGTATGACAACCAGTCAACCAGATTGTCAGATCTTATGATTGGCCTGCACATTTTACTCAGTACTAGTCTCTGTACGATAACTATTAACCACATTTGGATACATTGGTGCTTCGCTTCTATCAATGTTCAATAATTATAAGCGGGAATCTCTAATATTGTATAATTCCCTATGCAATAAACCATCCTATATATCTTGTTACTCAACTTGTTACTTTAGAATAGTTTTGATTATGGATTAATTTGGATGCTTGTTTGTTTTTTTATCTAAGTATTTATATTTGTTTTAAAATTTTAATCATTTATTATTTTATATTTAATGATGCATGTGATAAATTAAAATTATTAATAAAAATAATATTTTAATTGTTATTTTAACAAATAAAATAAGAATATTTTATGATATTTGGGTGACAGCTTGCGATATGAAAGTTTTTATCCGGTTGAAATTGTGTTTACTACAATTTTTCTTTTCTTTTTTGAAGCGGTAGTTTTTATTTTTTTGTGAATTCAACAAGAAGGGAAGGTGATTTGGTGATATTAATCTACTCAACTTAATTTATTATTTAAAAAATTTAATCTTATTTACTCTATTACAATGAATAGATCAAATTGATTGGATTAGTTGTTGTTCCATAGATAAATAAATATCTATGATTCGGTTTAAATTCTTTAAATTTTTTCATTTTTTTAAACAAAGACATTATTTAATATGATATACATTAAATTAATAAATTAAGAACATAATATATTGTATAAAAATATTTTCTTAATTTTTTTAAAAACGTTTTTACATATTTTAAATAAACTATAATAAATTAAAAAATAACACCATTTATAATAAATATAAGAAGAAATAAATAGTCATGAATATGATAAGATTTAAATTTTAGTTGAACAAATTTTAAACAATAATAGATAGATTTAGGAAAATTTTAAGAGAGTAAGAGTTCGATTTATAAAAAAATATAAAAAATAAATTTTATAAATTAATCATAATTTAAAAATTTCAAATAAATAGTTGTAAAAATTAGATAAGTATGTTAAGAATGTATAATTCTTTTAGCTTTAAAAAGATTTAGATTTGGATCGATTCACAAATCAATTTGATCTGATCCGGTCTATGGATCAATACATTCTTATTTATCATGTTTGATCCGATTTTTTGAACTTGTATAAGTAACATGATTTGATCCGATTTAAAAATGATCTGTTTTAATTCAATCTAGAATGCATTACATCACATAAAATAAATATTCGTAGAGCTTTGATTCGATTGATCTTTTATCATTTTTAATTTAAACTTATTAAATATTGTAAATTCTATCTAATTTATATATATTAAATATTATTTTTCTCATTTTAGTTAAATATGGTGTCCAAAGGACCCAAACTTGCAAAAGTGATTAATACGAGGTTTTTTCTTTATTAATAATACTTAATTTGAATATGTGTTTAAAACACGTGGATGAAAAAAATCTAATACTAAGCAACCATAAATGATTAGCATGAGGTTAGCAAGAATTCTCTGTTATATAAAAATTATATATTAAATGTTATTTATTAATTTTTTTGATGATATATGAGTATATATAGAAGAAAAAAAGTTAATATGATAACTCATTTATTATAACATTATAAACATTTATTCTTAACTATATCTCTTTAATATTATTGAATTTTTATCTATTTATTAAGATTATGTTACGTTAATACTTACCTGATAACTTAACTTAACGTCATTAAGCTTGGCACATAAAGTTTTTTACTAACTTAGATCACTTTTTGTTTGACACATAGGATGTACGAAATTATCTCAACATTACATTATATAAAATTGATAATGTATTTTAGGATCAAATTAGTTGTGTACAATCTGTACATGTTATCTGAATTTTGAATCGTTCTTAAATAATCTTGTTGTGCAAGATTAATTAGTTATCAGCCCCGTTAATATACTAGGTGATATTAGAATGATATGTATGCGTGGGTGAGCTCCGCAAACATGATTTGGGCATTTGGGGATTGTTATAAGAGAAGAGAGGGAATGCCATAATAGACATTGATGAAAAAAAAAATCGCATTGTGCTTAAATTCGTGCCCAAGAAGTATTTGCGGAAATGTATCACCCAAAATGCTCAAGTTGTTTGTAGGTGTTGTCTTCATGCATAGGTTATTGTGCCTCATTTGCTCATGAGTCTCTCATATTTACTGTTGTGTGCTTGGACATGAACATCCAAGATTTTATTGATGATATCCTTACATCTTTCACATTTTAAATGCGTATGGTGTTTTTAGGTTAAGGATCTTATTGAAACTGGTCTTCTTTTTAAGGACTGTTTTAATTTATAAACCTCATCTTCATTATCAATAAAATTTCCTTTCAGTTTTACACATAAAAAAAATTATCAATAACCCATTTTTAGTACAAATATAAGTTGTCTAATTGAACTGCTTAATTACAAACGCTTCTATAAGTATACAAATACGACATTTATTTATAATTTATCACATTATTAACGGTGATTTACAAGATTTATTTTCACATTTTTATAGGCTTGACATTCACTAGAAAAATAAAAGCGAAAATAAAATAAAAATAACATATTTTATGACAATTTTGTACATTTTTGTTGTTAGAAAAATCTAATACATCATTTCATATTAATTTGTCTAATCAGATATCATTCAATTTAAATTATGATTATTTATATTCATTTAATATTAAACGTTATTCAATTAAATTTATTTCAATATTATTAAATATTATTTTTATTATTATAAATTTTAAGAGTATTATTTTTTATTTTCATTTATCATAATAAAATTACAACTGTATTAGCTTTCATACGTGAAAAAAATAGTATTTTTCTTAAAATTTGAGCTTGTTTTTGTCAACGAGGATTTTGTTTAATATTAGCTTTGTTTCTAATGCGGATTAATTTTCACTTAAAAAGAAGTTGTATAATACATTTACAAAATAATTATCAGAGAATTTGGTAGCATAATTTCTACACTAATTTTATTTTAAATTTCTCAACATCATATATATTTTTGATTGAAAGAGGACTAGCTCATATTTGATTTTAGAAAATTAGTTGATTGAAATAGTCCTATTAGAACAATTAGTATTATAAAAAAGAAGTATTCGAAGAAAAGATTTGTAGATTGTTATGAATACTATGTGTATAGGATCATTATCCTAGCGACATGAGTTACTTATTTTGAATGAGAATCTAGTGTATAGAATACACTTTATATAGTGGTTTGGTTTTGAAATATATTGATTTTCTTGTAGAGTATTTTGACTAACAACTTGATCATGCGGACACATGTGTCAAGTAACCTAATGACTTTCTACGTTTTTATTCCACACTCATGCAAAAGATATACAAATTACAACGGCCTAATTTCATTAAATAAGTTATTATTGTAAAAATGTCATGTTTAAGTTGATCATGATATTTTTGCAGGATACCTATTAATATAATATTTAGACTTATTTTTTATATATTTATATATATCTCATTTATAAGATGAATAAAAGAAATCATTATTATTTTCATTTCAAATTTTTCTTTATAAATCTTAAAACATTAGAATCTCTTCGAATATAAATGAAATAGTATATTATAAGAATAATGAATAACATCTAATTGCAACATTAAGTGTTTTTTCTTCTTTCCTCCTATTTCTTGTCGTTTACTTTTTATCAGGTATATCGAGCGAGCGTTATTGATTAACCTGATCAATTAGTACTTTGTACTGGAAGTATATTTAGGAAATATGTCTTTTTCTAATAGAGAATATCCTCGTATTAATTATAATTATTTTAAATGGTCTCATATCAATTAAGGAACAATATTCAAAATTTGCAAATTATGTTGTCCTCATCTCTCCGACAAGTTTAACGGTCAAAGTTCATCCTTGTAAATACTCTTTAATATTTCAGTTCTCAGGTACGCTAACAAATTCTCACATTTGAAACTTTGCCTAATTTTCATCTCAAATAGAGAGCCGACTACAAATCTCATATTTTACATTTTTCCAATTTCTATCTCAAATGCAGAGCTGACTTTTGGCAGAAATCACACCGGTGTCTTTGTAGGATTTGATGAAATAACATGATTGAACATAAATACATTCAATATTTTTTTTATATTTAGTTCGTATAATATTTGATTTTTTTTATATTTAGTTTGTATAATATTTGATGATAAGTTGTATATTATAATCAGATAAAATTAATTATAAATATTTTAATAAAATAATTTATATTATAAAATTTATTTATTTAATAATTAATTTATATTTATATTTTTATTAGTGACCAACTCTTTAAATCATTTTATTTGTGACATTAAAACACTTAAATCACTTAGTTTTTACAAAAAAAATGTATAAAGTATTTTTTTTCTAAGAAAATAGACACCTTAATTACATAACTATGAAATTATGTGATTAAATTATCCAAATTTTAAAAATCAAGTAACTTATATGTTCTTTACAAAAACGTGATCAAAATGTCTAAATAATACAAAAAAGTTATCTATTGGATAATTTTTATTTTTTTTGTTATATTTTTAATTTGAGATGAAAGAAAAAAAAACAAGACATAATTTTATAATTGAAAATTCATACAAATTAAGTAGGGATGTTCAACGGATCAAAACCGCTTATTTATTTTTATTTAGTTTCAGTTGATTTTTTAGAATTTTTGCTATTTTTGTTATAATCAATTATTTGTTATAATTAATTGTTTGTTGTCTCTTTTAAAAGGACTCAAAGGGCACAAACAAATGAAGGGAAAGCCTGCTGTTTTTCTGAGGTTGGGTTTTGAGATGAGAGTAGGATACACACACGTCGAAGAAATCCATTGTCTAGTGATAGTGGAGTGATCTCAAAGAGTTTTCCATGAATCTGCTTCCGTAATGGTACGAAACAATAGTCTCATTGGAGTAGATACACAAATCACTTTTAATACAAGAAGTCGAGTGGGCGGATTGGTACGAGTGGAGAGAAAAAAGAAGAAGATTGAACTTCAAATCTTTTCTGAAAATATTCATTTTCCTGTAGAGATAGATAAGATATTCCGACACAGTGACATCTTGATACCGCCGAAAACGGTAAACAAAACATTTAAGGAATCGCACCTTGACTCTGAAAAACTCAAAGGGCAAGCAAGGGAAGTGCAAGCTAACTAATGGCAAGGGAAAGTTGAATCCTTCCTTCTCAAGCCGACCCAATAGGACGGATAATTTTGAGCTTCTTCATAATCTTAGAGGCCCTGCACCCGCACCGTTTCATTCAATTGCTCTGTCATAAAGAAAGGGAAGGAAGAAAGGTCGAACCGTTGGACTAATGGTATCAATTGTTATTTTATATATTGTGGTCAGTAACGTTGGTGAATTAGGTGAAGTGTACGGAAAGAGAGGGATTCGAACCCTAGGTAAACAAAAGCATACATAGTAGTTCCAATGCTACACCTTCAACGACTCGTCCATCTCTCCTACGCGTTCATGTAAGACTCCCACTTAGCTGCATTACTATGTGCTAGCCCCCTATGTTGGTTGCCCCTATGTGTAAGTTATACCAGCCTTACAACTAGATTGTGGAGTTCCATTAAGATAAAGTAATCATTCATCTTCCATAGCTGACGTAGGCGTTCAGCCAAAGCATCAACCGTTCAGTTGCTGAAAGTATAAGGAGAAGCTTTCCATTCAGTCTGAATGCTACATGAAGAACATAAGCCAGATGAAGGAACGGGAAGACCTAGGATGTAGAAGATCATAACATGAGTGATTCGGCAGAGCAGGGGGGCCCATAGATCCAAGTCTAAAACAAGAAAAAGAGAAAGCAAGTTGAGGTGAGTATGGGAGGCAAGGCGAGGTTGGTGTATCTCGTTGGGCGTGGAGAAGCATTGGGAACCCCAATTTCTTTCTTCGGAGCCGTTTCTTTTCCCGTCCCCCCGGCATTTCCAGAGGTCTTTGAAAACATGTTCTTATTTCTTAGTATGTGCCCACGAGGAGTAGTTGTATGATCACCCCCTAATTACTAGACCAACCTGCTATAATAATTCCATAAACACCTAGCGCATTTCCTAGTAAGATGTGGACCGGTAGCGCAGAATAGGGGGATGCTTACTATTCTTCAACTAAGAGGATTACTTCTCTATCGCCCCTTCCTTTAAAAAGAAGCCCTTCCTTAACCCTAAGAATACAATCAAAGCGAAAGATTCGTCGCATATTGATATTGAGACAAAAAAATTCCCTCCAGTTAACTCCGTTAGCATCTTTATTAGCCTTTAAGTAATTTCGATCGCCCATTGCATTTGAAAACATCTTGGGATTATCTGGTCTCCTTTTCCAATCATAATTCTTTAAAGGAATCGCCAGACATAACTAAAAGCTAGAAGAAACAAAATAAAAAGTAAATGGACCTAACCCATTGAATCATAACTGTATCCACTATTCTGATATTCAAATTATATATACTATTAAATAATAGAATAGTAAGTTCTTCAAAGCGAAATAAAAATTGGACTAGAATGTCCTAAGCCATCTGAGGCTTAGTGTATATGATGCTCTCATGTTATCGAAAGAGCTCAAAAACACACTTGTGTAGGCCCTCCTCGATCCTGAGACATCTACGAGGCTCAATCAAAAATCAAACCCAATCGCTTTCATGATCAGTAGTCAAAGCGACAAAATGATTCCCTTCCTTGGCCCTGGAGCCGCTGATTCGCCTTTCTATTATTCTTCATGCCTAGCAACCCAAAAAACATCCTACGTTGTGAACTGATTTCCTGAGCTCTTCTTTGATAGATTGAAATCTGATTTCGAACTGATCTTTCTTATTAAACAAAAAAACAGTCTCAAAAATGCATCCGGAAGGCCTCCAACGCAACAATGGGTGGCCTCCTCGGGGAGCGGACTATGGGAGCATGGGGACGATATCTGCTTTTGATTGATAGAAAGCATCTCTCTTTTGTCCCTCTTGACCGTTTCCCAGCTTCGCTTGCGCGATTTGCACTTCTGATTGGTTCCATCCCCTACTGAATGGACTATAAAGGGGTCAGTCAATCAAGCATTCCAATCCCAGCAGATGAGTCAATAGAATAGCAGTAGAGTCATGAAAAGCAACCAATAACAGGATTCGACCCTGTAGTGGTAAAATCCCCCCTGTTTCGCTCATCCCCTTCGTCAGTTGTTTGATCGGGATACTCTTACCTAGGTTCCTAAACTTGGAATGGATGCATAAAAAAAGGGCTTTCTTCCGATCCGACCATCGGATTGAATCGAATCGAATCGAATGAAAAATTAACAGATCGGATCGGATGATCGGATTTTTTGCACACCCCTAAGATTAAGTCATATGTATAGTATAATTTAGACCCACATTCCTTAATTGTACTAAATTTCTACATAACTATATTATTTTTATACGGTAAGATACAATCTGATTTCACAACAAAACACATGATTGTATAAAAATTAAATAATCAAAGTCTTTAATACTGTTCAACAAACATACCATAAGCTTATATCATTTCCACCTATCGTTTGCTTCTTGGAAAGATTTTGACAGAAACCTATATATACAGTATAACAAATTACACCAGTCAGAAAACTAAACTCTCACTATCAGCCTCACCCTGTACGTAAAGAATAAAATAAAGTCAATAAGTTACAGAGCTTATAGAACTATGGAGCAGTGACACATCAGCAGATGGTTTTATTTACACGATACAGCTTCTTTTGACATGTGCACCAATCTAGTAGATGTTGAGCCTTAACTGAATCAAATGCTCATCAACATTACTGATAAAGCCACAGGGAATAGGCCAAGCATTAACTCAACTAATGGAATATTATGGAGACACTAAAATAACAAAAGTAAAAATAATAATACATGAATCGGATGGCTGAAGAGGCTATCACAATTTGTCTCCATAAGGGGCAGTTGACGAGCGATTTAAGTATGATACTTTCTTTGATCCCCTGACATTCTTGAGTGTGATAATGAGCTTTTGCTTCTCTCCTTCAACTTCTGCAAATTGAAGGCTTAACTGGGAATATCTGTCATGCAATTCTTTTAGTTCAGTATCCACAGAAGCATATTTTCCTTTGAGCTCTAACATGTCTTTAATTAGTTCATTGATGTCCCTAAAGCTTTGAAATACTGCTGCTTCATCACTATGCTGTTTTAAGAAAGAACTGGAACATATGAAGCAAAGTTAGGCTTGCTGATTATAAAAGTGAGTTCAAGAATCTTTAGAAACTAGGCATCGAACATTGTACTATAAAATTTCTAGTTCCAACTTGCAACATTGGCTGCAATATATTGAATATCAAAGCAATTCAAAGGAAGTTTAGCACACAAAGAAAACAAGTTAAAGGGAGAAAACTAAGATGAACATACAATCAAACAATGAAGATCACTGGACATAAGAAAATTATGAGACTCAGTGCACCATATACTCACACAAATAGGTCAGTGGAATGAATTTCCACTTCTATGAGAGTTTCACTCTTATTATCAAGGACCAAACAATAAAAGTAACAGTATACTACAAGGGCTAAGGATCAAGAAAACCCCAACGGTTGGCGAAAAATAGAAAGGAAAAAAGAAGAAGAAACAATCATACAGTTTCTGAACTAGAAACCATGACTGACAGAGTAACAGACTAAAGTAGATCCACCTGATAAGAAATGGGCTAATTGGAAAGAAAGTGGAGTCAAACTGTAAAAATAATCAACCTTAGATCATGGAAGCAATTTAACCTACAAAACTCAGTAGTCTCTATTAATATGCTGCATCATTGCATATACAATATGTATTCCATTTGTGCTCTTGAGCATGTCATGTAACATTCCATCTTTAATAAAAGGAACTAAGATTCTATCAGGTATCTATAAGCTTTCCACATAACTCTGGAGCTACCACATCGAAGTCCATGAAATGAAGGATATGGAATATAGTAGCTACCAGAAGAACGCAACAGGATATAAAGTTCTTATCAAAGTTTAAGAGGTACCTTTGAAAATGGATGTTTGATTTTTTCTTTGTCTGTAAAGCTTCAGCAAGCTCAATTTCCAAAGCTAGTACCCTTTCTAATGCATTTCCGCTGGAAAATTCATTGAATAAAGGGAATAAGCTTCCCAGTTCCTCATTGACCTAAGCAATAAGGATATTAGTCTATTATATGGAACATAGATATAGTAAGTTGAACGCTAAAACCTAATTTACCTTGTGTAACTGTACCAACTCTCTTTGCATAGCACGGATATTTGAGTCAGAGTGATGATCCACTTGACAAAGAAGTAAATTATCATGTTTCATCTTTTCCAACTGAAAAAAAAATCATAACTTTAAAACATCTGCTGTTCTGTGCAAATTTCTTCCAGACAATAATTTCAAACATAAATACCTCTTTATTCAAGTGGTCTATGCTAGACTTTAAATTTTGAGCCTTGAAATTCTCCATCACAAGTGCTAAAGGCTTTGTTTCATCATGAACAACATCCTCTTGAATTGGAATTCGATCAACATTCCTAGATACAAGAACATCCTGAAAACATTCACGAACATACAGTTAGCAACCAACATTCCCATGTCCAGAATGAAAGACAACACATTATAGAAAAATGAAAGTAGACAAAAAATATTTCAAAATAATTAAAAATGTCCTGTTGGTTTTGCACAATACAGTAGTTAGGATAACACCCAAGACAAAAAGTTGATGCTAACTCAGTGGATAAGTTATTAGCTGTACTGATTAAAAGTGATATTGTGATAATCAACATCTAGATTCACAGGAGACAGGTGCAACATCCAGCAACAATGAACAAAGACCAGCCATTTTGGGCATCCACTTGCAGACAATGTTCTATATCTTAAATTGAATTAATTAACCTTTTGATTTTAATTTTAATTTTTAACCAATTTTAATAGCAAACTTAGCATTAAATCAACTTCCATGAAATGGTAGTGAGCACTTATTTGAATTACTTTTACCTGTTTTTTGTTTTTTCAAAAGCTTAAGCTATTAACACAACCTCTAACACAATATATGCTAAGCTACTAACACCTGTCAAAAAGATCTTTAGTAATCGATGCGCAAAATTCATAGAAGAACAAACTAAAGAAAAACTATCCTGAAAAGATAACAGTGACACAATCAGTTAATTACCTGTTTAGTTTGCATGTTGATGCCTACATCTGAATTGTCAGCTTCGTTGACTCTATTTGAGTATATACTGTTAACTTCTTGGCAACATTGCAAAATATCTTGGTCTGAGGGTGCATCTAATGGGACATCAATTGAGCACTTCACGGGAAGAATGTTATCAGTTCTTCCATTTGTTGGACTATCAGATATTGGATTTTTCTGCCGAATCATACTGTTGACCAACTCATCAGATTTGTACTCTGCAGCGTATAATCCATCATTATATCCCATCTGATTATTGACTGCAGATACAGAGGTCTCAAGAAACTCTTTCACCGAGGTGAGTTCTACTGCAATTTTAGATTTTTCTTCATTGCAATTCTGCAAAGACACCTCAAGCTCTTGTTTTTCTTCCTTACAACATTGAAGGCTTGTTAACGAGCATTCTTTTTCAGCCTTCAACAGATCAGATGCCTTCAAAATTTCACGCTTTTCAGATAGTGCTGAATGCAACTCAGACTCCAACTCCAAGATTCTTATTCCTAGTTCTTCATTTCTTTTTAAATGAGTAGCTTCAGATTTCTTCCTGTTCTCAACTTCATCGACTGCATCTTGAAATTTTAACAACATTTCTTCAAATTGCCTTTTGGAGATAGAAAGTTGGTGTTTCAGTTCTTGCAGTTTTGTTTCATACTGTTCTTTTATAAATGCAATCGTCAAGGACTTTTGAACAGCAAGGGGAGGCCCTTCTGGTTCTCTTTTCTCATGAGCTTGGTGACACTCAGCATCAGCCTTATCTTTATGTTCCTTCAAATGGATGGACAAATTCTTAAACTCTTCCGTCTTCAAAACGTGTTCAGAAAACCGATGCGTAAGTTCAGAGTAATTCTTTTGCAACACAGCCAGTTCATGCTTGAATTCCTCAAGCAAGGCTATCTGTGGTTGCAACTCATCCAATTTGGCTTTGAAAACTAAACATTGGACTTCTTGCTCTTCCTTTAAGAATGTCATGTTGTCCATCACTTCTTCAGATTTTGTCAACATATTCTCCAGCTTTTCAACCTCAAGAACATGTCGACTTTTTTCCACACGAGACAAACCTTCCATGCTTTTAGATCTCTCCATGTTTTTTTCAATTTCAGCCTTTAAGACACTGTTCGCATCAAAAAGTTCAGAGTACTTCTTTTGCAACAAAGCCAGTTCAAGCTTGAATTCCTCAAACAAGGCTATCTGTGGTTGCAACTCATCCAATTTGGCTTTGAAAACTAAACATTGGACTTCTTGCTCTTCCTTTGAGAATGTCATGCTGTCAATCACTTCTTCAGATTTTGCCAACATATTCTCCAACTTTTCAATCTCAAGAACATGTTGACTTCTTTCCACACCAGATGAAGCTTCCATGCTTTTAGATCTCTCCTTGCTTTTTTCAATCACAGTCTTTAAGAAACTGTTCGCATCAAAAAGTTCAAAGTACTTCTTTTGCAACACAGCCAGTTCATGCTTAAATTCCTCAAGCAAGGCTATCTGTGCTTGCAACTCATCCAATTTGGCTTTGAAAACTAAACATTGGACTTCTTGCTCTTCCTTTGAGAATGTCATGCTGTCAATCACTTTTTCAGATTTTGTCAACATATTCCCTAGCTTTTCAACCTCAAGAACATGTCGACTTCTTTCTATACGAAACAAACCTTCCATGCTTTTAGATCTCTCCTTGCTTTTTTCAATCTCAATCTTTAAGACACTGTTTGCATCAAAAAGTTCAGAGTACTTCTTTTTCAACACAGCCAGTTCATACTTGAATTCCTCAAGCAAGGCTATCTGTGGTTGCAACTCATCCAATTTGGCTTTGAAAACTAAACATTGGACTTCTTGCTCTTCCTTTGAGAATGTCATGTTATCAATCACTTCTACAGATTGTGTCAACATATTCTCTAGCTTTTCAACCTCAAGAACATGTCGACTTCTTTCCACATGAGACAAACCTTCCATGCTTCTAGATCTCTCCTTGCTTCTTTCAATCTCAGTCTTTAAGACATTGTTCGTGTCAAAAAGTGTTTTGTTCTCAGCAACAGAAGCATCTAAGTCAGACTTAAGGGAGTTCAGGCTTTCCATCAATCTAACATTCTCTTCAGCATAGTGTGCTTCACTAGCAAGACAACAATCAAGCTTTTTTTGTACATCAAGAAACTTCTTCTGACATTCAACAAGGTACATATCTAAATAGCAAAGCTGCTGATTAAGCTCCTGAATCACAGCCTCAGATTGTGTTCTAGTGAAAGTAAGTCTGACATCCATTGCAATTAAAACCTCATGCATTTCAGATAATTTCATATTCAGAGATGAAAAGGAAGAACACTCATCACGAGCAGTTTTCAGATATTCCTCACTGTCCAACAGACTGTATTTGAGTCTTGAGTTCTCCATTTCTAGATTCGATACTAATTCCTTAAGATCAACAAACTTTGCTTGCTGCTGATTAAAATGTTGCAATTCACTTTGCTTTACATTCAATTGGGTGGTTAGATCTGCAACTGTACTCTCTAACCTACCTCTGGAGATTCTTTCATCCTGAAACTCCTCGTGCAATGATTGGAAACTTGATTTCAAGATAATAAGTTCCCCTGCAAGCTTGGCAGAATCCTCAGTTTTGTCCTTTAGGTTCAAAATCAGAGATTCTTTTTCTTCTGAAAGTGCTGCTGCCACAAGCTTGCACCTGCCAAGTTCCTCAGTTACGTTCTCTAGAGTCATTATTTCTTTAGCAAGGTCCTTGTTTTCAGAAGTAAGTTGCTGAAGTTCAACTTCCAAATGATCATAGTCGGACAGAAGCTCCCAGTGATTTTGTGCATAATCTTCTTCTGCTGCAGAGCTAATTTTGAGTCTGTTACCAATAGCCTCAATTTCAGATTGAATCCTTTGAACTAGCACAGTTGATACATCCATTTTATGCATAATATTTTGTACATCATGCTCAAATTTATCTTTCATGAGAAGATTATCTGATTCTGATGCACGTAAGGACACTTGAGCAGTATCTCTCTCTTGCACTAAAACTTGCTTCTCTTCAATTAGTTGGAAAATCTTCTCAAATGAACTGTGCTGAAACTCTTTTAAATGCAGAAACATACTTGCTAAATCTTTGGATTCAATATCCTCAGGAATAGATTGGCTCCAGATAAATAATCCTTTATGCTTTGTGCCAGAAGATGCCAATAGATCATGCATATTATCATGCACAAAAACTACAGTCTTCTGCAAATTCTCCTTCACAGAAGCTAGCTCATTAAGTTCTGTTTGGATGGCTTTCATCTCCTTTTGCAGTAAGCAAATTTTATTTTGAAGAGCATCGTTTTCTAGCCTTTCCTTCTGAAACGAATTTACCAACTCTAGTTTTTCCTCAATGCAGGCTTCAAATTTGTTCTTGTAACCTCCAAATTCTTTCACCAAGGTTTCATATTCGGTGATCTTCTGGGAAAGAAGACAAATTTCAAGAGTGGAATTTTGAATATTAGCTTCTAAAACTTTGTTTTGCAGAGCCAGGTTATTGCATTTAGCATCGCACACATCCCTGCATTCCTTCATGCAGTGGATCTCATCTACAGCAGTTTGCAGCTTCAGCATCAGTAACTCCTTGGACTTATTTGAAAGCTGCAGCTGTTGTTTAAGTTCATCAACCAGATCTTCCCTCAATCTGAAGTTGGCAGTTCCTTCAAGCAAGGTTTCCTGCAGAGCCTTGGAGAAAACATCCAAATATACATTAACCAGATGCACTTCATAGATTTCTTCTTCAGCCTTCTGACAGATAGCCTTCTGCAAGAAGATAGATTTTTTCAAGTCCTCGGAGAAAATATGTCCATCTATACATTGTTTCTTCAACCCCTCATGAAAATCCACATCATGAAAATCCTTTTCCTCCGATTTCCTGTTCTGCATCATTTCTTCACACCCAAGAAGACTTGACGGTGCAGAATCAGAGAATGCCTGCTTGATAAGGTCCTCATTAGTTTCATACATGGATATAACCTGAGACGAAAGCAACTCAAGGTCCTTCTGTAACTGGTTCGCAGCAATGGAGTAATTCAAGCGGACCCTCTTCAGAGCTGCTTCTGCAGTAACTGCCCTCCTTTCAAGATCCTTGTTAAGAGATTCCAAATTGCACTTTTCTTCAGCAAATCTAATCATTTGCTTACTCATGTCTTGGTTTATTTTATCTAACTCAGTTTTGGTGGCCGAAAGTGTATAGAGGCAAGTAGAGTGTTCATTTCTGAGGTTCTGCAACTCCCCCATCATTTGCCTCTGAGTTTCCTCCAGCTCCTGAACCAAACCTTCATAGTAGCACTCCATATGGCCCATTTTCCTAGCAAGGCCTTCCCGTTCTGCTTTCGACTCATCCAACTCCTTTAGAAGTTCAAAGATTTTTTCATTCATTGGATTATGTGCTTCTGTAGAATCATACTGTTGAAACACCGGAGCAGGTATTTTCCCGCTATGAAGCATGCCTCCTGGTTGATAAAAATCTGCATCCAGCTTGCTTCCTGAAATTAATTGATCCTCTGTTAACAAGGTTTCCCCATTACCTTTTGTGCCTGTTAAGTTTATAGCTGAAATAGCATGTTCAGTTCCTTGTCTAAGATTTTGAAGAACACCAATTAATCCCTCTAAGTCTGAATTGAATGGCCCGAAGTCCTTTTCATTGAATCCATTAAATGACTTGTTTTGAAGCTCCCTTATCAAATCTTCCACATCGAAAAGCCCCTTGAACACACTGTTCTGCAACACTTCAGAACACCGAATCTGATCTTTCTTTGTAGTTTCCCCAATGATGACTGAAGTGCTTAATTTGGAATCTTTTAGCAGCTCAAGATCATTTTTAAACTTTGAACACTCAGATCTCAATGCAGAAACTTCTTTTTCCAATTGTTCTCCAGAAGAAACTTCAGTGGCAAGTAATTGTGAAATTTTTTTTGCTTCAGAACCTATATCATTGGCATGAATTTGTAAATCCCCCAACTCCTGCTTAAGTTCAATTATAGATGACTCTGCTGCTTCCAGGCCTCCCCTAAGTCTGCTATTCTCATCATATGCCTTCACCAGGTCATTATCTGCAGAATAGTCAGAACCCCAGCCATGACACCAGTCATTGCTCCCATGTGGCAATAAGATAGGATTGGATGGATCTCCTTTTTCTGGCTGGGGAATTTGACTTGAAGAAAGCCCAACCAAATCACCTGACTGTGAACTCTTAATGCTGTCAATTTCATGGGTACTGGAAATATCACGCTTCTCTGCATATAGACTTTCAGAGGTGTTGGATGAATCATCAAAGCTAACAGCTGAGTCTGCACAATCTTCATTCAGCCTCGTCTCTTCTTCAAGAGGAGGCAACTCTTCTTTGAATTCAACTCTTGAACTTGCCTATTTATAAAATAAAAATACAAGCAGAACATATAAATATACTAAATCAAAAATTGAATGCTTCTCCTTATCACAAAGAACTTCAAAGAAATTTAAGATACTATAAAATTAGTTTCTCACTTAATATTGGCAATATAAGATATATGTCAGGTATAAGACAGAAAATTTGGATCCGTAGGTTAAAATTTGCAAGAACGCTCTAGGTTCAAGTCATTTTCAAAAAGCATCACATAATATTTTCTTCAAATATGATTCTAAAGAAATAAATTATATTGACAAGCCATGACAAAACACACAGCAGCTGACAATCAATTTAACGAGGACGACATTTTCACAATTAAATCAACATAATTTCACTTGGAGCTAGCAGCTACATCATGATGAAAATGAGTATGAAGAATCAAGGAGTATAAAAGTCATTTTATTAAGAATTCAGAGGGGATATATATAGCTGTCTATTAATGTGCCCAAAGGATTTGAGTTTAAGTTCCAACCAGAGCATCTTTGTCATGCACTGAAGTCTACAACAGACTCAGGATCCAATGCGAAGAAGAATACACAACCAATTAACAGTAATATGCATTAAAAAAATCCATAAGCCACAAATCGTCTTCTTTATAAGAAATTCTCAGTCATGGCTCAGTGCCCTAGGCCCCTAGGTGCAAGTGGATTGAGGGAAAATTTGAGAACCTTAACTTTTGGAGTTTTAGTATTCTTTGTCTATAATTTCACTTGCAGCCAGCTTGTGAGGAAACAAAAGCTAGAGCTATATTTTCCATCTAGCATATATCAAATCTAATATTCAAGGGCAACTCTTTTGTTACTTTTCCACCTTTATAGATCTGCATGCATATAGGCTTATGACTATGGGTCTTTTCTAGAAACTGACATCCAAAATTGTTGGTGTCAGAAAATAAATCATGAAGACTGCATTGACCAAGAATAATACATTTAGGAATATGTTCTCTACATTAGATGTAGTATCATCATAATGTAAGTTTCTTTTCAAGAGCTTATATACAAACTATGACTTACGAGGTGAGTTCTAGTTATCTAACAAGAGATTATTTCTCCATAGAAGGTATTAAAAGATAGGATCAAATATGATGTCTAAAAGGCTAGTATGATTATATATTAAAAGATTCAACAATAGTAATTCTATCAGTTTTTATAAGCGACAAATTAAGGGGAGAATGCCATTTATCAGACCTTGTCCAATTGATCGTTGATGGCATCTGCAGAAGATGATATTCTTCTAGCAGAAGATGCATCTGAGGTTGACTGCAGACCTCTTTCTCTAAGCTCTCTCTGCTGCTCAAATTCTCTGAAAGAAATTATGGTAAGAAATGAACAAATAAAATAAGATAAAGTAAAATTAGATGTTATACCTGAAACCAGTTTTAGACGTTAACAACTGTACAGTGACCTGACAACAAATAGCACAAATTCTGTTAAGACGGATCTCCTAATACTCTAGGCAGCAAGTATAACAGAAATTCTTGACCCCAAAAAAAAAAGCATAACAAAATACAGTTAATGTGTAACGTAGAACATGATCACTCTACTAGAGGACCAATTGAAAATACTGCATAAGTGTACCAAGACATTGCAGTAATGAAAACTAAAAAGAGTACAGATTTATGAAATCCTCACATGTAAGAGACTCCCAACATTACATCCTTGAAGAGGCAATGCAACAACATAAGGCTTCAATGCATCAGCATAATGAGCAAGATTGACGGTAGCCTCACCAAGAACACTTGACCGTAAAGAACCCTGATACCAAGTTTAGGACAGAATGGCAATCAGTATAGGATTATAATCCAAAGCATAAATTCTTGAAAAAGAAAAAAATGTGAAGGAAAACTACCATTGTTACCACAAGTTTATAAAGCTTCTCATCGAATTGTTTTGTTTTACTGTCTTGGAGAAGTCTAGTGGTTTCATATATGGGATCCGCCCATTTGCAAGTTCCATTCCTCACATTTCCCTTGGATGTCTTCGCCGTTGCCTTTCCAGAGTCAACAGGAATGAAAGTGATAAATAATTTATCCCATCCAGCTTGTGGAATCTGAATTAAAAACAGTTAAATCGTAAATTCAGTCATCACACGCTTTACAACCATGTAGAGAATATAACTTTTGTCACTCATATATATTAATGCACCTCGTTCTGCGGTGATAGTTAAGTCACAATCAAATGTTATGCAACATCAACACAAAAATTCACCGTTTAGTATCAATTTATGATATAATCAGCTTCTTTTATGTTTGTAATCCAAAGGAACTGTTAAATGTTCGTCATAAAATATATATATATATATATATATATATATACATCACCAACATTGTCATTATTTCTGTTTATTAAGAGCACTATCATCATTATTGTTACTATCATTGTTAAACTAGCATATGAGCTCTACATGACTGCCCAGCCAGAAAATGGCAGCTAAGCTTACAAGACACCACTAACGAACAGCATTTTCTTGAACTAGCCCTAATATCTGCTACATTAAGTTCTCTCAGAGACTACAAGTAGGTCAGTTTCCATGCTCTTTTATTTCTATTCTCCCAGCTTCTTCTGTACCCTAGGAGTAAGATGCTGGTGCCATTTATTCGTAAGAACACAGTGCAAGAAACTTAAAGAATAAGTTAAGCAAGCAATCCATGACATAAAAGATTTAAGAAGAAAAATTTATATAAAAAAATGTTGTTTGCCAGTTTTAAAGAAATAAAAAGTAGCTTACATTTGTAGCATGGAATTGCAACCGGAAGACCACTTTCACTTTTGTTTTCTCAAACTTCCATTTAGTGATCCTCGACATTACTAGATAATTAATCTGAAATTAACTGCATATGATCAGGGCTCTGTTTGTATACACCTGCACCATTCATTCAAAATTAGTTGGAGAATGGCTTTATCATTTCTACAGAAAAATGTATGATGACTACAAGGGACCATTGTGAAATTTAAAATTGCTATATCGGAAAGGAAAGCATTGGACCTCGAGAAAATAGCATATGAGTTTGTATTAAGCACCCTACAAAATTTAACCACAGTAAATCCATTTTTTATAGGAAGCAAAAAACTTCCATTCAATATGATAAGAAAGGTAGAAATGTGGACCAGGAACCAACCATCAAAGTTCATACATATAAGTTAACAAAGGTAAAACAAACAACCCAGAAACTAAGACCAACATAATTTAACCACAGTAAATCCACAGAAATAGAGTATATTCAGAAGTGCTTCAAAAACCATAAAGAACATTTGGAGATGTTTCAAATTCCCAAAAAAAAAAAACTTGCCTAATACTTTTGCAAACAGACATTTCACTTGCCATAAATATCAGATACAAATAGTGAAACTTAAGAAGGAAACTGTGTTATTAGAAACTTAAACTTATCATGAAGTACAAACTAGACTGATCAAAACTGAATAATTGATTGCAATCATTCTTCTCCTCTTTACTTTTGTCTCGACACCGTTGAAGCCCCCCCCATTTTTTAGATCATATCACCTAAGAAAACCTAATGATGGCTCACTTCGGAAGAATAAAGCGAAATGCCAATACAAAAGAGGCACTAAAAGAGAAAAATGAATTGAAGAGATTTTTTAGCAGAAAGATATCATTCAGGGAGTATGAGGGGATAGATGAGAACATCCTCCAACCAACTGAGCTACTAAGTAGTTCTCAAATTGAAGAGATTATCAAAAAATGATGTGGTTAAAGTTTTAGCCTAAGAGGCAACTAGATAATTGAAAGTGGCACACTAACCCAATCATTTTAGCTATTTAAATTCTGAAACCAAGTAGTCATCAATTGTAATCAATCAATCTTCCAACAAAAAAACTGGGTTGTTATCTATTTGATTAATTGAGCGAAATGCTCATCTATAAAAACAATAGCACTGATGTAGTTCCTATGGGATGCAAAGGAGCAATGAGTCTTTCCATTTGAGAATCCCATTTGCAGTACTAGAAAGCTTGCAGTTGAAGATCAAACCAACCGTCAAAACAAAAACAATGAGAAAAATGAACAAATATTCGTGTATACATATCCTTGACTCGTGAGGATGAAAGATAAACCTAAATGACATTAGCCTGAGAACTACAGAAAAGATATGTAAGATTTGCAAATTACAACCTACGATTACCACACTTGACTGTAAAGGTAAAAGGCCTTAATTGAACTCAATTGAAGTCGACTGCAAAGACGTTCATTAATATAATTAAGACTTCCTCTTGCAGTGTCCGCCATTCTCTCAGCAACCAATCAAATTGAAACGAGGTGAAAATACCAAACTAGAAACAATTCGAAATACAAACTAAAGCTAAGTTCAGACCATACCCTGTTTACCAAAACTCCAAACCGGGATCAAATTTCAGATACCCAGTTGGAAAAATTCCCGATCCAGTTCCAGAAAATGCATAGTGAACTCAGATGCTCAGCTCCAATAACCGACAAAAGAGACCCAGAAGAACAATTCTCAAAATCAATGCCACTCCAACAGAGAACCCCAAAGGCTGACAAAAATGGAGAAGAGTGCAAAAAAAGAACCTCGGTCCAAAATGTAAGTAGCTAAATATGGAAGAATTTTATTTTTTAAGATAATTATCTGAAAGCTTAAAAATCAGTGTTCACTTCATTCAAAGAAAGCGTCTAAAACTCACTTAGAAGACAAAAATTTACCAGATTTGACACCCATATGTTCTAGGCTTCTAGCAGTGTCAAATTTCAAAATAAATTATTAGAAACGCCAAAAATGAAACATTGGGAGTTGAGACACACCCCAATAAATGCTTTGAAGGCAAACAGGTGAAAGGAAACTTTGACAAAAAGAAATTCTCGAAATAAAAATAAATAAATAACAATAAATAGCATTCAAAATATCGGTGTTATGCATTAAATTAAAAGTAATTATGGAGTTTTTTTTCCTTTTTTTTATAAATGTGATGATATATTTCACAATTAAATTTATTATTATAATAATATTTTTTTATTAATAATAATGATATTAAAATATAATTAAAAATAAAAATATAATAAATAATTTATATATTTTTATTATGTAAAATAACAAAAGCTATTATAATAACATCCTTATTTTTTTTATCCAATTAAATTACATGTTAATTTAAGAAATTAAAATATTATAAATTACTTATTAATAATAATTAATTACATTATAAAAAATCTTTTTGCTTATTTAATAAAAGTGTATTATAAAATAGATATATATTAATTAAGTAGAGGAGGTTCAAAATATCATAACATGTACTATATCACAATATTTTCATGATATCATAATTTTTTTTCCATAGTTTTCAATTATTGTAAATTAAAAAAAATCTATCAATATTTACATAAATATTTTTTTGATAATTTATAAGATTAAATTGTTGATATATAATATATATATATATATAATGTAAATCATGGAGGCGCCTAGTGGCGGATCTGCAGCTCAATGCGGAAGCAGAGGTAGTGTATGTGTTTGAATGTGTAATGGCGGAGTTTGGAAGTAGAAGATGCCGTAAATAAGCAGTACATCAAGGGGTTTACTTTAACGCCATTGATAAGGTTAATTCGAATTGAAAGGTTAAGTTAGGATCATGTTTCAACCTCCAAAACCGGGCAAGCCCTAATCTATCTGTTTTAAATCCATCTTTTTTGCTCTTCTGCTTTGTCTACGGACAACTTTATCATTTCGCTTTTAATACCTATAAATATTATCTAAAAATAAATATTTTTATTTTAAAAATAATTATAATATATGATAATATAGTAAAATATAAAAATATATTAATATTTTTTAAATTAAAAATACAAATATTTTTTAATAAAAGAAAATAATAATCATTTTAAGAGTATTTTTTATACTATAAATTATATTATAATTATAATTGGTACGAGAAATAATTGTTAATTAAAATAATAAAATTTATTTTTTTAATTTATAATTAATTATTATATTTTTTTCATAATAAGTATATTTTTTTAATTTTAAAGCATCTCTGATATGGGCTTGATTTTGGTTTGTTTATCTAGCATTCTAGATGGTATTTAAATTTACTCTTTTGCCCTCTGATTAGCTGATTTTTCCTTTCAAACAAAAATAGTTTTTTATAGTTAATATAATTAATTTTATATTAATAGAAACCAAAGGTTCTAAATTTACCTTAATTTAATTTTTAACACATGATTATGTTAATCTAATAATTATTAAATTATCATCAAATATCTTGTAATTTTTTAAAATTTATATTTTAATAACATAATTTATAAGTTATGTATCATTAATTTTGTTATTATAAAAAATAAATATTTTGAGTCATATAATTGATTAAAATAAATACTTTTAATATATCAAAAGTATTAAAAGTGAATACTTATAAAACTAAAGTATTATGTTTTACGAGATCGTTGTGATTTTTTTTCAAAAATTATATAAAATATGGTGTCATATAATAATAACAAGATTAAATTAAATTAAATAATTATAAAATTTATAATAATAAATTTCTTATTAATAAATAATCTCACAAGTTTACTCTATTTTAACATCAAATCCAATATTATTTCATCTTCAATAACTTCACACCTATGGCGTTCCTTAATTACAAAAATTCAGTATGAGGATGAGAGGAGTTCAATTTGAAAAACGTAGCATGTTATGTTTTTTAAATAAATGTTTATAAACTCACCCCTTAGCATAAGCAAACGTCATTAATTAATGAAATTCAAACTGAATTTAAAAAAATAAAAATAAATAAATAAATAAAACTTGCGTTGTTTAAGTTCTTACATCGAGCAATCAACAATGATTTATATGATTTAAGTACATAAGATAATATTTTAATAAGTGAGGTTTTATTTTTAATCCTAGTGGTTGAATATTTGTTTAAAAATTTATAAGATGTATATTTAACATAGATTTATAAAATATAAAAAATATATGTTTAATTTTGATAACACTTTAAATATATATTTAATGTATGTATAATACATTTAAACATAAATTTAATATAAAAAAATTATAAATGAAAAAAAAACATCAAGTTATTTATGATTTTTTGAAAACTTGATTATCTCTCAATAATTTATTTTAAAAATTATATTGCTTATGCTTAAGGAAAGAATTCAAAATTATTAATTAAGGAAGAGGTTGCAATTCATGAGTTAACTAGTATAGCTGTCAAGATTCAGATAGAGATTGCACATCTAATTATAATAGTATGTAGTAGAAGTTTCTTTAAAAATAAATAATTTTTAATTTATGTAAACCTAGTCTTCCTCTGAATAAAAAACTAAACTTTGAGAATTAATAAAAAACTAATCTAATTAATTAATTTAATTAACTAATTTTAATTATAAAATAATTTTAATTAATAATACAAGTGTTATAATAATTTGAAATTTAAAGTTGGTTAATAGTGCTCCACCGATCATTATAAGTAACTAGATTTATTAATTAAAATGATGATCTCCTTATCTTAATCGAAATAATAATTTAATACCACCATAAAGAATAGTATCATGCAGCCAATAAACCTAGTAAAAAGAACACTACACCTTCTCCCATTTAGTAAAGGGTTTTCGTATTTTTTTTAATAAAAATAATATATTTATATTTTAATTAAAATGATCTCTTTTACAGACAGAAATTAAATCTTGATCTAAACACTAATTTCATGTCATCCAAAGACTTATAATGACATAAAATACTATGGATTAGTAACTTATTCGTACCTTTTAATCAAAATTATTCATATGTATCTAAATTTTTAAAATTTTATAATATTAAACCCTCATTTATTGCAAGGTACACAAATAATTTAATTTCATATTTTAAACTGAAAATTCCATGCTTAATACATGTAATACCAAAGTACTAGATTTTTTTTTTTTGTGTCATTTATATCATATAGACTACATCTATTTTAATTTACTAGATTGTTTTCTCAATTACTTAATATGTTTTATGTCAATTATCATTTTGTTTCTTGTTCTTTAGTGTTAAATTTTTCCATGTTTTTCTTATTTTTTGTTTTGGATGTTTTTATAAGAAAAATGAGATGTATTTTTTAAACTTAAATATTTTAATATTGTTTCTACTTTCATCTGTAATTAATGTTTGTTGTGATTTACCATGTATATTTCTACATCATATAGATTATTTACCTATCTTTTAAAACACTTAGTTTAATGATAACTGTATATTATATAGTTATTTTGTCCATTTTATCAATTATAATTATTATGTTTTTAATATTTTTATTTTATTTTAATGTATTAAATTAATATTTATTGTTAGTTTTTTAAGAAATATATTTTTAAAGAAAATTAAAGAATTTGAAGTGAAAAAAGACTTAATTATAATTAATAAAAGTTAAAAAATATAATTTGAATTAATAATAGGCTTAATTGCAAATATCAAAAGTTTAAAAGTTAATTTGAATTAAATTGAAGGGTTAAAAGGTAAATATATAAATTATGTTTTTCTGCACAGGAAAGAAGGACCACGTGCGCCATTATCAATACGCATCACGTATCGTTAGATCATACAATCAACGGTGAGGATTATGCACGTGTGATACAGACGCGACAAAGGTGATTGGATGTGTTTTGATGTTTATTTTCGCAAGTGTACGAATCGTTCAAGTAATAAAGTGTACAAAAGTACGGATATCGAACCCACAAGGAATGGCGTTATTAAGTACCAAAATTGACTAACCTTAATTTTATTTGAAAACTGAATTGTTGAAATTGTTTTAAAAGCAAATTAACATAAAACTAAACGTAAATAACAAAATTTAATATTGTTCACAAATGATTAAAAACGCTAAGGCATTTGATTTCGCTAAATCAATTCAATCCGATTTCAAGTCATGTTATATGAAAATCAAAGCTAAAAGTGATGGTTGAAAAACCCAAACTTATCTAATACTCTTTCTCAAGTTATATTAGAATTATTTATCTATGAAAACTAACTATATTTCTATGAAGATTTAATCACAAATAAGCACATTACAATTTATGAAATTTCTGGAATAACCACATACATCATGCATTAGGTGTCAAACTCGCATTCAACATACGGTATTTATCACAAGAAGCATTCATTACACATCTCCTCTCGGTCTCAATATAATGCAACAAATCATCTAAATCTTGATCAGAAATTTAAAAGCATTAAGCATGGAAATAAATACTCGACTTGAAAACAATAAATTCATATAACCATAACAAAAGAAATCAGATTTCCTTGATTTAACTACATCATAGCCTTAGCAAAAACGAATTAGTTCATAACGGAAATAAGAACAACCATTATTTCAATTGAATTCATGAATAACAAATCTGAATAAAATGAAGAATATGAAGGCTAAGGAGAAGAGATGAAAAACTCTTGAAGATGAAGACTTGGTAGCAACAATGGTGATGATCCTTCAAGCTTCTCCAAACTTTCTCTCCAAAATTTGCCTTTTCTCCTCCAAAAATGATTCAGATCTGTTCTCTCTGTCGTCCCCCTCTTTTTCCATCATATTGTATATATAGATCTAGGGTTTGGGGGGCAATTTTGGAACAAATCAACCAAAAAATCTGTTTTCGGACGAAACTCATCAGCGGCGACATTATTCTCGCCGCGGCAAGATTTATGGAAAATAAATTTTTTTGGGTTTTCGATTTTGGCCGGCGGCCAAAATAATGTGGCCGGCGGCTAGATGCATTTGGCCGGCGGCGAGATGAATTTGCCAAATTTTGTGCTCTCAAGAAGATTTTCGCTGTGCTTTCTGTAGGATTTTCATCGGCGACGAGATTGCATTGGCCGGAGGCGAGATTACATTGGCCGGCAGCGAGATTTCTTTGGCCGGCGGCGAGATTGCTTTGCTAAAATCCGTGCTCCCTGCATGATTTTCAACGTATTCTCCGTAAGGTTTTCGCCGGCGGCGAGAATATTCTCGCCGCCGGCGAAATTCCAAATTTTGAAATTTTGTTTTCTTTTTATTTGCACTCAATACCGTTCATTGAAATTTGTCCCAAACTTCTCCAAAATTATGATTTTACCTGAAATTGCACTTTAAACACGAAATACCCATGAAATGACATTTGTGGATTAAATAATCAAATAAACGCAATTTTCACACAAATATCAACATTTAAATCATAACAAAAATGCAATAATTTGACTCTTATCAACAACCCCTCAACTTCTTGCTAGTCTCTAGCAAGAAAAGCGATCTATGAATAATTTCAAAGGAGACATTAAAAGAAAAATTCAAGGGAAATTTATTCTATTCACAACATTACATTAAGCGTATGCAATAAGCCTTTAAACCCCTAGGTGGCCCTAGTAGGACGAGTTGTAGTCTCGTGAGGGCTTCTAGTGATGATACCCACAAACATCTTACCTATAACTATCCTAACTTAAAACAATAAAATCACATAACAAATAACTTGCACAAATGTCTCAAAAATTGTAAATAACACCCAACATATAGAATAATTAAATGTCACCTAAGCTTTAAGAAATCTCAAATGCCAATTTCACTTTTGTTATTGACTCTTAAACATCCATCAAACCACAAACCAATAGCCATAATGCCCGGATAATATTATGCATAATATCCACAAACAAAAAGGTGAAATCTCAAACTCCATAGGCTCACTTTTCAAACCTCTCTCCACTAATGAAGAAAAATACACCACTTCGGATCAATAGGACTTTACGAGGCTTGTAATGTTAGGCTTAGGTATTTGGTTAAGAAAGAACGGGAAGTGTCAAAATACAAATAAGGGCACTTATTAGATTAAACACAACCAATTAAGTAAAAGAGTAACACCATTAAACCAAATTGTTTCTTCCGATCATAACCCATTTTTCCAAAGATAAACAAAATTCTTCCTCAATCTTTCTCCTTAGTACATCCATCACTAACACTCTTTTATTTATTAAAATGTGAAGGCTTTCTTCTTCTTCTTTTTTTTTCTTTACTCAATTGCTCTTGAAAAGCCAACCACTTTCTTCCAATATATGGATTTCTTTTTTTTTTCTCAATTGCTCTTGAAAAGCCAACCACTTTCTTCCAATATATGTGGATTTCTTTTTTTTTTTTGCATCCTTACTCTAATTGCTCTTGAAAAGACATAACCCCCAACCAATTTCTTCCAATATATGTGGAAGATTTCTCCAATTCCTCTTAAAAAGTTTGTGTTCAAAATTAAGTGCTCTTAACAAATAAGGTAGGAATTATATATATATATTTTTGGCTCAATAGAAGGTAGGTTATATAAGGCAAAAAGAAAGAAAAGTAAGGCTAACAATATATTTAAATAGGCTCAAAGAGGTTACTAGTGATATAAGGATAACAAGGTAGGCTTAAAATGGCACAATCGATCCAAAAATGGCCTACATCATATCCTAAACAGTGCAATTCCAAATTATTTTGCCTCAAGAGGTTTTCAAATGAGTTCTAGAGTTTGTTGAAATCACAAAAATGTCCATGAAAAATTCGCACATAAGACTTCTCTAAGCATTTAGACTAATCAACCAAATCATACCACATACCAAAAGAGTCGCCAACTAGGTAAAATCAACATTTAAAATTATCTTTAAACAGAAGCAAAATTTAATGTCTTCTAAAAGCTACTTGTTATCACAACCACATTATTATCATCAACGTGCAAATTAAAATAAGTAAAATGCAAATGAAATAAAATAAAAATAAAAATAGAGATAAGACAATAAACAAATAAAAGAAATTAAATCAAAATGCAGAAAAATAAATGGAAAATCAAAATTAAATACAAATAAACACACAAACAAAACTACTAAAAATAAAGGGAAGAAAAGATTTATCGTTTACCGCACCCCTAACCAAAACCTTACATTGTCCTCAATGTAAGAAAGGAAAGAGAGATCTCCTTTCCGCCGGTTGTGAAACTGCCCTCACCGGCAGCAAATCGTCAATGTAAGAAAGGAAAGAGAGATCTCCTTTCCGCCGGTTGTGAAACTGCCCTCGCCGGCAGTGAATCGTAAGATTTGTTTTTTTTTTCTTAGATGGGATGGCATTGGCTTTAGCTCAATCTTGTTGGCTCCGTTCTTTACCATTGAGGTTGGAGTTTCATTTGTTCCCAACTCCTTAAATGTTTCATCACTGCATAAATATTCATTAGGTGCTGCCAGTAATTCAGAACATTGTCGCGTCCCCTCATCTTCCTCCTCAATTGTTGCAGATTTCACAAGACAAGCTTCTAGTGGTAGCAATGGAGTTCTCTCCTCAAAAGTTTCCGAGATTACCCCGTCAAGAGTGTTAATTTGAAAACAAGAATGTACATCACTTGGAAATTTTATTTCTTCAAAAACATCAAAAGTTACTTGTTCATCTTGCACTCGTAGAATGAGCTTTCCTTGCTGAACATCAATCAATGTTCTTTCAGTTGCAAGGAACGATCTCCCCAATATCAACGATATCTCTCTATCTTCCTCCATGTCAAGCACCACGAAATCTACAGGGAAAATAAATTTGTCGACTTTAATTAAAACATCCTCAATTACCCCTAGAGGATATTTCACCGATCGATCCGCTAATTGTAAAGAGATTGAAGTCGGCTTCACTTCTCCAGGCCTAGTTTCACGAAAGCAGAAAGTGGCATCAAATTAATGCTTGCTCCTAAATCACATAGGACTTTATCAAAATTGCAACTTCCTATAGTACAAGGTATAGTAAAACTCCCTGGGTCTTTCAATTTCTGTGGCGGTTTTCTTTGAAGAAGCGCCTTTGCACTCCTCATTTAGCATAGCCAGTTTCATAATCTCCCAGCTTCCTTTTCTTTGATAGAATTTCCTTCATGAATTTTGCATACTTGGGCATTTGTTCCAACATCTCTGCAAAAGGAATGTTAATATGCAATTTCTTAAAAATATCCAGAAATTTATCAAATTGATTATCAAGCTTTTTCTTATTCAATCTTTGAGGATATGGGATAGGAGGCTCATATTTCGCATATGAGTAAGGTTGAAAGTCTTGGGATCTTGATGGATTTTCTTTAGATTCTTCCATCTTTTTCTCCGATTTCCTCTCCCATTCAAGTTCTTTACCACTTCTCAATGTGATAGCCTTTGCATGCTCTGTGGGATTTATTGTGTCACTAGGCAACGATCCTTGAGACCTTTCTGCAATCTGCTTTGAAAGCTGCCCCAGTTGGTTTTGGATGTCCCTGTTGATTGCCTCTTGATTTCTGAAATTTGCTCTTGTCTCCTCAATGAACTTTCCCAAAATTTCTTCCAAATTTGTTTGTTTTTTCTCCAGGGTTGGTAGGAAGATGATGACGGTTTGAATCCCCCTTGGTTATTTCCCCATGACAAATTTGGATGATTTCTCCAACCTAGATTGTAGGTGTTCGAGTATGGGTTATGTTGAGGTTTTTGGAAATTTGAAACATAATTTTCTTGCTCAGCATTTGGTGAAGCAAATGGATTTCCAACTTGGCACTCAATACTAGCATGATTTCCACCACATAAATCACATTGTGTAATTGGTTTGGATTCGAATTTGGATGACAAAGAATCCATCTTTCTTGAAAGAAACGACAACTTGGTGACAAAGCATTCACTGAATCAATTTCATGCACTACTGCTGGTCTTTTTGCAATTATCCACTCTGAATGCCACTGATTGTTGTTTTCTGCCATAATCTCTAACAACTCATGAGCATCCTCCAGTGTTTTTCCCATTAAAGACCCTCTAGCTGCAGCATCAATCATTACCCGATAGTTTGAAACCAACCCATTATAAAATGTAGAGACTTGCAGCCAAATTGGTATACCATGATGTGGGCATTGCCTCAACATTTCTTTGAATCTTTCCCAAGCTTCATATAATGATTCTTGGTCATACTGTGTAAAAGATGTGATTTCATTCCTCAATTTTGCTGTCTTAGCAGGAGGAAAGAACTTGGACAAGAATTTCTGAACCAATTCATTCCATGTTGTAATTGATCCTGGTGGTAATGAGTTTAGCCACTCCTTGGCTTTATCCCGAAGTGAAAAAGGAAAAACCCTCAATCTTCTGACATCTTCGGACACACCATTTATCTTGTAAAGATCACACACCTCCAGAAAGTAAGCAATATGTGCATTTGGATCATCCTTTAACATTCCCCCAAACTGATTTGATTGAACCATTTGGATAAAGGATGGTTTTATCTCAAAGTTATTCGCTTGAATAGTTGGCCTCCTTATACCTGAAATAGTTCCAGCAACATTAGGCGCAACATAATCCCTCAAAGCTCTACGATTTCCACCTTCCTCAACAAATGGTGGATCCATGGATATTTGTCTACTAGGAGCTGAAGTTGAACGTCTTCACTCTCGGTTTAGACGCCTATATGTTCTATCAATCTCCGGATGAAATGGAAGAAGGTTAAGGCTTCTTGTACGTCTCATACAAAAATCCTACAACCAGAAAATCAACTAACACAAAACAACACAAAGTTACTTACTGTTTTTTTTTTGATAAATAAAATAAAATAGCAAAATAAACAAAATTAAAAATGAAAGAAAGATAAAGCAAATTAACTTCAAATTAAAACTAAGATTAGGTAGTATCGATATTAATAAAATCAAACCATTCCCCGGCAACGGCGCCAAAAAATTGATGCTTATTTTCGCAAGTGTACGAATCGTTCAAGTAATAAAGTGTACAAAAGTACGGATATCGAACCCACAAGGAATGGCGTTACTAAGTACCGAAATTGACTAACCCTAATTTTATTTGAAAACTGAATTGTTGAAATTGTTTTAAAAGCAAATTAACATAAAACTAAACGTAAATAACAAAATTTAATGTTGTTTACAAATGATTAAAAACGCTAAGGCATTTGATTTCGCTAAATCAATTTAATCCGATTTCAAGTCATGTTATATGAAAATCAAAGCTAAAAGTGATGGTTGAAAAACCCACACTTATCTAATACTCTTTCTCAAGTTATATTAGAATTACTTATCTATGAAAACCAACTATATTTCTATGAAGATTTAATCACAAATAAACACATTACAATTTATGGAATTTCTGGAATAACCACATACATCATGCATTAGGTGTCAAACTCGCATTCAACATACGGTATTTATCACAAGAAGCATTCATTACACATCTCCTCTCGGTCTCAATATAATGCAACAAATCATCTAAATCTTGATCAAAAATTTAAAAGCATTAAGCATGGAAATAAATACTCGACTTGAAAACAATGAATTCATATAACCATAACAAAAGAAAACAGATTTCCTTGATTTAACTACATCATAGCCTTAGCAAAAACGAATTAGTTCATAACGGAAATAAGAACAACCATTATTTCAATTGAATTCATGAATAACAAATCTTAATAAAATGCAGAATATGAAGGCTAAGGAGAAGAGATGAAAAACTCTTGAAGATGAAGACTTGGTAGCAACAATGGTGATGATCTTTCAAGCTTCTCCAAACTTTCTCTCCAAAATTTGCCTTTTCTCCTCCAAAAATGATTCAGATCTGTTCTCTCTACTGTCCCCCTCTTTTTCCATCATATTGTATATATAGATCTAGGGTTTGGGGGGCAATTTTGGAACAAAACAACCAAAAAATTTGTTTTCAGACGAAACTACTTCACGGCGACATTATTCTCTTGACGAGATTTCTGGAAAATAAATTTTTTTGGGTTTTCGATTTTGGTCGGCGGCCAAAATAATGTGGCCGACGGCTAGATGCATTTGGCCGGCGGCGAGATAAATTTTGCCAGTGGAGAGATGAATTTGCCAAATTTTGTGCTCTCGGGAAGATTTTCGCTGTGCTTTCTGTAGGATTTTCGCCGGCGGCGAGATTTATTTGGCCAGCGGCGAGATTGCTTTGCTAAAATCCGTGCTCCCTGCATGATTTTCAACGTATTCTCCGTAAGGTTTTCGCCAGCGGTGAGAATATTCTCACCGGCGGTGAAATTCCAAATTTTGAAATTTTGTTTTCTTTTTATTTGCACTCAATCCCATTCATTGAAATTTGTCCCAAACTTCTCCAAAATTATGATTTTACCTGAAATTGCACTTTAAACACGAAATACCCGTGAAATGACATTTGTGGATTAAATAATCAAATAAACGCAATTTTCACACAAATATCAACATTTAAATCATAACAAAAATGCAATAATTTGACTCTTATCATGTTTCCCGGTTGCACACTACTCAGTGCACGCGTAGAGTAGGGCCCACTGGGCCACGCAGACCAACGTGTAGAGTGGGACCCATGTGTTTGCTACGCAAAATATTTCTTGTACGACGCAATCCATGCAAACAACGTGCACCCTCCCATTACAACGAATACAAAGACGCCACGTGGCTTGTTATGTTTTTAGCAAATTAGAGATCACCACGTGGCATGAGTTTTGTAAAATGAAAACATAGAAATGGCGCACACTTTCCAGATCAGTTCTGTGTCACCCACATTCCATCGAATAACAAGCTGCCACGTGTCTCTTTATTTCTTCCAACAAATCAGATGCCGACACGTGGCATATGTTTTGTAAAATGAAAACGCAAAAATAGCACATGCTTCCAGCCGATTTTGTGTCCCACGCGTGATTAAATATTATTTTCGATGTAATATTCTATCCCCCACTTTTTCACGCGTGTTGTAAAAAAATATTTTTTGATGTATGTTTTTAGAGAACTGGAGCTATAAATAGGTGATTATTGCGATAAACTTAGAGGGGTTGGATAGGGGACTGTGGAACACGCAAAAGCCATTTTTGGCTTCTGTTGTGTTTTTACGTAGATGAAACATTTTTAATTTTCTTTGTGTTGTTCTTCAGCTAATATTCCTTAAATGCTATAATTTTAATTTTGCTTATGAAGTAATTTAATTTTTTTAGGTTGTTGTGTACCTAAATTTATGAAGCTTGGATTTAATTATTTTGGAATGATTTTTGAATTTTTTTTAAGTTGTTTATTATATTTGCACTTAATACTTTTGATTATTGGAAAATTTATCAATTAATCTATGACACTTAAATAAACTTGAAAAAGACATTTTTGTGTATATTACTCGTGTTTAGGATAACATGTATGATGAAAGGAGAGGAACATTATTTATTGTATGTGTAGCTAATTGAGAACTTTGAACGTAATAAATCTTGGTGAATTTAATTCTCATAGGAATATAGTGAATTATTTTAACGAGATGTGTATATATGGAACTCGGAAGAGATATATGGATAACATTAGTAGTTCTCTGTTGACAAATTAAATTCAAGAATATAAATCAAGAGAAAATAATATAATTCGAGTGTATTAAGTTGGTGAAACTGCAATCCTAGAGTTTTCTTATGTATTATTATAAAAAAAATCAGTTAGTTAAACATCTTTCAACTTTTCGATCGTTTGGATAAAATCAGAGTAAAACAATTTTAATACTTGACGAATAATAGTAACAAATCACTGTGGGAATGATATTTTACTTATCAATTTTATTACTTGTGATTGTGTATACTTGTACGTTTTTATGTTCTCGTAAAGAGATAACACTTACATACATTGTTGTGACTAGACTATTATGTTTAATTGATATTTTTTTAGTTTAGATTGTTCACCCTTCTTAAGCATATTTTTTTTCTAGCTTTGAAACTTAATCTTCTTATCTACTTAGATATTTAAGTATCAAATAAAAACCTTAAATTTTTATCTCAAGGTCATTCATTCGCTTCACGTGCAAAACCATCACCTTTATCGTAATTCATTCCTTTAAGGTTTTTTTAAGACTCTCTCTTAGCTTTTTATGATATTCGTTTGGTTTTAAGTTAAATTATTATTTTTTGGTTAATAATTTTTTTTAATTATTTTAAAAGTGAGTTTGCTCCTAATGCTTTGCGATGTGTATGGTACATGCTAAAAATTTCAATTAAATCTTAATTTTGATTAATTATTGTATCTAAAATTAAATATAGAAACTACTAGTATATTGTTATGAAAATATGAGTTAAAAATGCATACATTTTGTTAAATATGGATACTACTAATATACTAAACTCTTTAAATTATACAATTATCCCTTCATTTATATCATATGTTCCAAGTATGTGATGAAATTTTTAATTTAACATATGAAACTAAACTATTTGTATACTTTAAAATAAATGAAAACTATTATTGTGTTACTTTAAAAATATGGATTCATATTAGGGATGTTCATCAGATCGAAACCGCTAATTTTATGCTCATTCGATCCGATCCGACCATCCGATCGGATTGAAACATCATAATCCGTAACCGATTCGATCAACTTTCACATCCAATCAATTTGATCTGTAAACTATTCGGATGGTATTCGATCAATTCGACCAATAAACTTAATTAATTATATTTTTAGTATTTTTGAATAAAAAATTTAAATTTTCACATAAATCATAACATAAAATTATTTCAATTAAAAGAAACCTTAAAAACCCAAATAAAAAGGTTAAAATAAGATTATAATGTTCAAACCTATATAAAACAAAAATAATACAATACGTCAATAATGATGTCAATTACAATAGTCATTTTAATAAATTTAACAATTCATTCAAATAATAAACAAAAAGATAATTCACAATAATCTAAACCTAAATTAATTTGATCATTTCACTCTTTAACATCCATTGACCATCTTGAAAATAATCTTGTCTTGAGTCTTGAGAACAATAGCAAAAAACTTCAGTGTGTCATCACCTATTAGCCATAATTTAAAAAATATTAGTAAATTGATAACTAAATATATATAAAATAATATATGAAATACATATGAAATAAAATAATAATATATCATACTCAATCAAGGGTTATATCCTTAATGCCTCCCAACATATCTATAAAATAGAAGATAATAGAAAGTGATGAGAATATTAAATCATAAATCATAAGAGAATGATATCAATTAATAATGAAAATTAAAATAATATTACCTATTTCAATTGCTTCAATATCATCAAGGGACTCACGAATGTTAATTATTGGTGATGATCGAATCCAGTTTTGAGTACAAATAAGTGCTTGGATAGTTTTTGGAGACAATGAGTTTCTAAAAGAATCAATAACCCTCCCTATAATAGAAAATGCAGACTCAAAAGCTACAGTTGATATAGGCGTAGCTAAAACATCTTTGGCAATCTTGGAAAGAACCTTGTATCTAGATGTGTTCACCTTTCACCAACCTAAAAGATTAAAAGACTCATCATCCACATCCTCACATATCTCACCCAAATATTTATCTACTTCAGTTTGGTTGTCTGTCTTTTTTGCATCTTTGATACGTTTTTTATAACGATCCATCCATAATAAAAATGAATCAATGTTACAACTATCCACTTCTTTTGTGTCTAAAGGTACTGAGCATATAGCTTGAACATTTGCAGAATATAAAACTAAATACTGATCAAACATATTATTCAAAGTTTGTCTAAATTTTTTCATCATATGACCAACCATAATATCATCTTCATCACACAAAAGATCCAAACAAATTTTCAAACCTTGTTCCTTACGTCTTGGATCAAGCAAAGTTACAATAAATAAAAAATCATTCATCTTATCTACACATCCCCAATATTTATTGAACTTTGTTTTCATTTCTTTTGCCAATTTGTTTAACAAAAAATCTGTATTTTCACACCAGAAACTCAATTGGTTATGTATGAAGCAAATTTGATCCAAAAATAAATTTGAAGTAACATATACAGACCAGAAAACCTCAATGTTGCATCATAAAAAAATTTCAAAAACCTCACAAATATATGAGTATTAGACCAATCAAACATATCAGGAGTTTTGCAACTATCATTTCCAATGTTGAACTCTTGTTTAAATATCACATCATCTTCTTCTAAATGCTCAAAAGCGTTCTGAAATCTTATTGCAGCTTCTAACATTAAATAGGTGGAATTCCACCTTGTTACTACATCTAAACATAAAAGTTTATTAGTATCAATCTTTTTTTATGTTACTTATGCTTGAATCATGTTTTTCAAGCCCTCTCTCACAACTAAATTTAGAATATGAGCTGCACACCTCATATGCATATGTTGACCATCTAGTATTGCATCACCCCAGTTGTTCACTTTTTTAAGCAAGTAAGAAACTAATGTATTATTTGAGCTAGTATTATCCACAATAATAGTAAATATCTTATCGATTCCCCAATCTAACAAACATTGCTCAATTGCTTTCCCAAGGATATCACATTTATGACTAGGAACTACATAAAAATTTAAGATTCTTTTTTGGAGTTTCCAATTATCATTGATGAAGTGAGAAGTGAGACACATATAATTCAAATTTTGAGCAGAAGTCTATGTGTCAGTGGTTAAACAAACTCTTTGAAATGATTTAGAGAAAAATTCTTTCAATTTATTCTTTTCCTTTAGGAAAAGACTTAAGCAATCTCGTGCAACAGTGGTACGAGAAGGAACTTGGAACCTTGGTTCCAAAACTCTACTATACTTCTTAAATCCTTCATTCTCAACATGACTAAATGGTAATTCATCAACTATAATAATTTTTGTTAGTGCAAGCCTACAAGCCTCAACACTAAATGTGTGTGCAACAAATACACCTTCTTTATTGTTTGTGACATTTTCAAAAGCTAAAGTCTTTTACTTCTTCTCATATCTACTAGGAAATAATTTACATTACATAGCAATATAAGCATTTAAGTTTGATGTACCAGACTTGCTGGATACATACACATACTCCCTTGAACAATATTTACATCTCGCCTTGCGATCTAAGCCTTCACCCACTATATAAAAATGTTTCCAGGCAGAAGATGGAGGTTTACAAAACTTTTGCTTACCTTTTTCATCATAGCTATCTATAGAAGGTTCAGGTTTGTCATTCAATGATAGATATTTAGTTTCTGGTGGAGCATTTTGTGGATTCTTATATTGATTTTCAACATCATGGGTAGCTCTTGCACTTCTGATGGTTGCAAGTGGACTAGCCGTAGTAGAGGTGTTTTTTCCATCTAAGATAAAGTGAGACATAATCAACTTAATGCAATAAACATATTGTGTAGAAAAATAGTTATTATAAAAATACTATTAGATAAATGAAATAACAAAAACAGTAGATATTACATAGGGAATAAGACAACATATTGAAAGTGATGTCAATAAGAATAGAGTCAATAAGAAATAAAATTAAAATCAACCCAGATCGAGGGTGAAAAAGAGAGGACATGCCGAAAAAATCGTGTATATTCTCTGAGACTAATCCAAAAGGAAAACATATATTATATTCATATTGGTCTCAGATTTTATCATAGCAAGACTCATACCATTGACATAACACAAAAACCAAATGTTCAAATCATTAGATGCAAAACTAGAGATAGAAAACCAAAGAAGCTGAACTCAGAAATCCCATGTTACTTAGTTTCAAAATTTACCATAAAATCTAATTAATAGACCTTTGTAATTGTATCTGATAACGCATAAAGAAAGAACTCAAACGAGAAAGTAGTGAAGAGAAAAAAAACTAACAAACAAAAGAAGAGGAAAAAATGACGTCTATTAACAAACAACCGACAAATAGCAAATAGAACACACGTCATACTACCAGCTAATTCTCTCTTTCTAGTTTATATATCCTCCTCTAAAATGATACAGAGTCACAAACAAAATCCACTTAGTTTTGGTCTTAAATAAATGAACTTATCGAGAAAAACTTTCATCCATAATATTTAATTTCACTCAAATCAAATCCTTAGATGGAAGGACTTTTGTTATCGCTTTCAATCAGATATCAGATGATGAGCAACAAGCCAACAAGCCAGAGAGAATTCAAAATGCTTAGCATGCTTAGCTGCGTGGCAAAAATAGAAAGGAAAAGTGGAAAACCTAATCAAGTTGTACGAAAGAAAACATACGACGATGAAAACCTAAATATATATATATATATATTTTTAATTTAATATATATATTATTTATATTTATATATTTAATTTAATAAATATAATTAATTTTGGTCAGATCGGATGGGATCGGATGAATCGTAGTGAAATCTGTCATTCGATCCGAACTTAACAGATCAATTTTTTTCCATCCAATCTGATCCGATGGTCGGATCGAAACCTTCAAAAACTTAACGGATCAGATCGGATTAATCGGATGATTGGATTGTTTGCACACTCTTAATTCATATAGATAGTTTTCGATTAAAACATGTACCACTAAGATACTAAACTCAAATACTCGTAGAGTCATAATACACAAAAAAGTATTATACTTTACTTTAATAAATTAAGTATATTAGTTATGTATTTTTATGATTAATCTTTATTATTATATTTTTAAATATTTTAATAATTTATTACAAATTATGGTTTTTTGGGATTTTTAAACCATAAATTGGATCGAATTAAACATTATTAGCTGGAAGATGGTAAATGCTTGAATAAGAAAATGATTCAAAATGTTAAAAAAAATAAAATTTAAAATTTAAAATAAACAAAATTAATATAAAATGATTATATTATCCATAATATAATAATAAAATAATTAAAATGTATGAATTTGAAATAATATGATTAATATATCTAATATTATAAATAAACTTTTTTTATATAAAAATTCATTTTAATTAAACTATAAAAATAATTTTAATTAAACCATAAAAATATTAAAATATACCCGTTATACGTTATAAGTGTCATATAATTTTTTTAATGTCATATCGAGATTTTTTGTTTTTAATTATTGGTTTACATGAGAAGGCAAAGGAATCTTCCACTATTTTTATGTCTTATAACCATTTATTTTATTATTTTATTATTTTTAATATTTTATTTCATAATTTTAATAGTTTCTATAGGATAATAGTGTGAAGCATTACACTAAGTTTCAATTATGATTTGGAGAGAATTTTATATATTTTTAATTTTAAAATATTTATAGATTTTAATAAATATTTTATTAAATTTATATAAATTTAAATAGAATTTAAAAATAATTTAATATATTTCAAATTTTAAAAGACTTTTAAATATTTCAACATATATTTTATTTAATTTTAAAAAACTCTATACAAGTTTGAGTATATTTATATGATTTTTTTCATAAATTTTCATGTCCGTTTAGAAACTTTTATAAAATTTAATATATTTAAATTTTATCATACTCGTACTTTTTTACTACATTTTGATTATTTTATAATTTTTAATGAATATTTTATAATTATTAAAAATACTTCATATATTATTATGTATTTTATTTAAAAATTTAATAAAACTTGTATCTTTTTTTAAGCTATGAAAATATTCAAATTTTTTATAAAATCAAAAATGAATATACATTAATTGAAAAAATAGACGTATGTAGATTAATTATTATGAGATTTTTAGTTTTTATTAAAAAAATTATATTAATCATATTATTCTTTAAGGTTAACATGTGAAAATTAAGAGAGAGAAAAAGAAAAAAGAAAATAAAAAGAAAAAGAAAAAGGTAAAAGAGTTAAAAAAAAACCTCCACATATTTTATGGAATAATATGTTACTTGTGGTTAGAGGTAAATGCGATCAATTTTATCATAAAATAAAAACCAAATCGATATTGAAGATATTTAAAACATTAAATCAAAATTAATCAAAATATTAGAATTAATTGAATCACTAATCATCCAAAAGTCGATTCAATCGGTCAATTTTATTTATAAAAAATAATAAAAGCTTTTTTTATTTGTTATTAATACTATACAAAAATATTATGAATATGTATTTGTATAAAATTCTTTAATTAAACAATAATTTTTATTTATAATAAATATCAAATTATCAATCATTATAATTCAATATTTCAATATATGCTCGATTATTCATGTGTCATCTATTATGTTTTATCTATTATGTTTCATGTAAACATAAACATAAATTATACATAATTATCGAGCTTTAAATAATTTAAATTTTAAATACATATTATCTAAGATTAACAAATAAGTCTTAAACAAAATTTTTATATTACTTACGATAAATTTTAAAATAAGATAATAGGAATTAGCTTAAGTCTTCGTACGTGAAAAAGATCAAACAGTTGTTTCGTTTCCTTTTATCACTAAAATTCTTGTAATTTGTGAATTTATATGTTTTTCATGCTTGAAAAGTCCTTGAAATTGCCACATATATATATATATATATATATATATATGGAAAAAAATTAATTAATACTCAAAACCATATTTATTTTTAAAATTTATCGAATAAAAATCAAACTTGTAATTTTTTTTTCCCTATTCTTAACTGTTGATTATAAGTTGTCACGCTTAATTGATATAACAAGATGATAATATAAATTTTTTCAATCATTTTTATATTTGATTTGATTATTGATTTAAAATTAAAATAAGATATTCCATCAATAACTTATAAATTCATTTTTTTCACTGCTTTTAAAAATACTATAAAATGTTTATTTTATTCTCATATTTATGTTATTATTTATTATGTTTCTCATTTTCATGTCAATTATTTTTGAATAATTTTGTATTATTTATAATTTTATAAATATTATTTTTAAATTTATTACTTATTCAAAAATTCCTATAATAATATATATTATTTTTAAATTTAATTCTTATTCTTATCATTATCATTTTCAATGCATTTCTACTCATTATTGGAAATTAAGTTTCAATTTTTAAAGTGTTTTCATTCAATATTAGGTAATTCACCAAAAATTTAGTTAATAAAAAAATTAACTTGGGATGGGTTTGATTTCTATAGTGATTAGAATGTTTAGGAGTCATACATCAATTAGAGAAGCTAACAAAGTACTGATTATAAGATCCTAACAACCCTTTTTTTTAGAGTTCTTTTGGAGGGAGTTAAGTCATGATTTTATACATAATATTAGAGCGGATCCTTAGGTTCAATTGATGTGCCCAACACGGTTAACTCCAATCATTCAACCTCACAGTCAAGTTGTCTTTGCGATGTCCCCGTCTAATGTGAGAGGAGGTGTTGAGGAGCTCCACATTGATCATTCCACAAAATGTTGGTTATAAGATCTTGACAACTTTTCCTCTTTGAGAATTCTTTTGGAGAGAGTTAAGACTTGACTTTTTACATAGGAGTCCCAATTAATAAATAACTTAAGATAAATTAAATTTTTAATAATTTAAATACTTGTAAATTTAAAATATATTTATTTATTATATAATTTAATTTAATAAATTCAAATTTTTTAAAAAATTATAATTATAATTATAATTTATTTATTAATTTTTTTAATTTAACATTTATTATAACAATTCTTCGTCGGTTTTGGTTTATGTTGAGAGTAGGATCCGATCAATAATTAAATTTTTAATAACATAAATATTTATAAAATTTTAAATAAAAATTATTTTATTTTATTTATTATTTTATAAACATATAATATATTTAAACAAAATTATAAGAAAGTTATAATTGAGAAATAGGTGGGGATGGTAATTATCAACCTCTTATCAAACCCACCTAGGGATGACATGGGTTCTTAGACGATGGTTTTTGATATAATCATCTTTAAATTGAATTATAAAATCTGTATTCGAAATTGTTTAAAAATTATTATAATTTAGAGGCAATTTTTTACCTACGATTAACAATTCGTGATAATTATTAAAAAATATTTGAAAAAAATATATTTTTTAAACTACTTAAAAAACTTCTGTGTCATTCGAACTAAAACACTACAACAATTGATTCATAAAAACCTAAAGTACAAAGATCTTAGCAAAAAACACAAACACAATTCTAAATAAACAATTGTAAGTTGTAACAATAATTAAAAAAAACACCAAGTTACAACCAAAAATTCCCGAAGAATCAACCCACAATAACAATTGGAATTTTCTATTATTTTTGAAACCATTTATTTCAAAAAGAAAAGATATTAGAAGACGCAAACGGTAAATGGTAGAGACAAACGATAGACAACAGATGCAAACGCAAACAATAGACGATAGATGGTAGACGACGATGCAGATGACAGACGACAGACGTAGAAACCAAGGTTGACGTAGAGAGCAAAAAGACATAATTTCTAAATTCTAATCTGAATCTCTTTGTTTATATACTTAAGCGATCGAAAACCCTAAATGAAAAATATATAATTTAATTTAATAAATATATATATAATTAATTTTAAATATAATTATATTCAAATTATACTTGTTGTTTCATATTCGATTTTTAATCAAAATCGTATTCATTTTTGAAATTTAATAAATAAAAATTTAATTATCAAAATAAATAATCACAAATAATCTAATTTTTTTTGTACATTCGTAAACGTAACTCGCATACTTAATGGTGTTAAAAGGGTGATTTTACTAAGGATTTTGTTTTTGTACGGATCAAATTTACATCTAAAAGAAAATCGTGGTAAACTTGGGGTAAATTAGTTTTGGGTATTTTTAAATCTAACTTTAACCTAACCTTGATGAGTTGATGCGCTGAAATTGGCCAATAACAATTAAAAGATGTACCACGTTATTTATAAATTTGGCTTACGTGCGTGCATTTTTCATAATTATTATTATTGTCCTCCTCGTCGTTTTCGTTGTTGTTGTTCATAGGTGCTTTAATTATTTGCCGTTTACCAGCAATTAATAATCGTCTAACTTGGAGACGACTCATGTCACATGTGTCAGTAGATTACATACTCCCGTATATAAATAGATATTTTAGTGTTGAATAATTTAAGTTATAATTATTCGTAAAAATTCTATATTCTTTTTAAAATAATTATAATTAATAAAATATAAAATTAAAATATTTATTAAAATATTAAAATTAAAATTATATATTAATATTATAATTGTATTGAAAAATATAATTTTAACAGTAAAATATTTATATAATTAAATTAAATGTTATTTATTCTTACTTTATATATTTTTTACTTAAAAATATATATTAAATAATTAAAAAAATAAAAATTAATATCAATATTTTAAATAATATAGTAAAATAAGAGTTAAATTAACATTTATTTTTTTAAAATTAAATATATTTTTAAATAAATTTAAAAAATAAGAAACTTGCTTAAATCGTGGAAAAATTACTACTAATTTATAATCAATAATTATTAATTTAATATATCTGAAATTAATATAGAATAGTTATAGTTATTATTACACCTATTTTTGCGTCAATTCATAATCACGTGAGTGAACGTCCTTTAAAATCATTTAAAAAAGTTTTAAAACATTTATAAGCAGTAGAAAAATAAGAAATATTAAAATGTTTTTCTAGAAAACAATAAGATGTAACATGATGTGCTTTTAAATGAGCAATAAAAGAGAAATAGATTCATGCTCATTGTATTAATATAAAGGATACTAGAGCGTACAGTTATTTATTAAAAACAATAAGGATAAATTATACTAATAGCTCCCATATATTTTGATTCTTTTAATTTTTTTTTATCATTTATTCATTTTATTCTTTAGTTTTAATAAATTTAATCTTAGAATTGAAATTAAATTAAAATTAAACAATATAGATTAAAATTAATCAAATATTAATCACATGAGAATTAAATTAACGTTAGTTAGATATTTTGACCTTTTTATTTTTAATTTATATATATAATATAATAATAACATGTATAATATATTAATAATATGTTTAGTTGGTAGGAATATGAATTAGAATAAAATTAATTTCATATATTTTTATGTTTGGTTGTGTTATAAATTATGAATAGAATGAAATCTATTCTTAAAAAAGAAAGAATAAAAATTCTACAATCCAATTTTATCCCTAAAAACACAAATAAACCCTTATTAAAAAAAATTTCTTGTGTTTAATTTTTTTATAAGATTAAATAATATTTTTAAGTAGTAATTATTTAGAAAAATAATAATTTTAATAATATATTTTATTTGAAAAAAAAATAACAATTAAATGACATTGTTTAAATTTTATTGAACATATAGATACTAAGGTAACATATAGTATTTTCTATTATATTTTATTTGTAAATCAAAAACTACAATACTGATTTATTATTTGATTTCAGTGATCAAACCAAATATTATAATAATAATAATGTTTCTTATACATTCAATTCAATTTTCATTCTTATTCTTATTCATGTTGCATTATGTGAATCCACTCAATATAAAGATTTTGAAAAAAGAAAAAAAGTCTTTTTATTTTTTTAATTTTAATAAATTTAGTCTTAGAATGAAAATTAACTTAAAATTAAACATTATAGATTAAAATTTATTGCATGTTAATCACGTAGAGATTAAATTAACGATAATTAAATATTTTGTTCTTTTTTATTTTTGATTTATATATAATATAATAATAACATGTAAAATACACTAGTGGAAAGATTTTGAAAAAAATAAAGAAGAAGTTAAGTGTTTTATTTCTTAATTTTAATAAATTTAGTCTTAGAATTGTATATAGGTAATAATAAAAACCCTATATATCATTTAATATCTTCGTATAGAAAATATATTCCAAATCAATACCTAAAACAGTACTAGAACTTACAACTTTATACTTAACAATCAACTGTAAAGTCTATATATAGGTGGATGTGGTTGGGACTTATGCTGCATTTCTTTGGAAATTTAAGGAAGTTGGGTAATGATACATCATCACAGCTAAGCCAAAGCTTCCTTTTGTCATGTGATAAACTTTTCCAATTGCCGTCACATGCATCTTTCCACTTTATATTAAGATTTTAATTGTTTTGTCTTCTGTCAATTTCCATTTTAGCAATGCGGGATGGATAGCAATAACAATTAATATGTGTGCTTATCAGATTGCAATATGGAGCTCTAGAACTGCCTTTATATATTTCAATTTCTTCTTTAGATCCAAACAATGTTCCATTTTGTATTCAAATGTTTTACAATCTCTTATGACCTAATTTTTTTTTACACATGTTTAGTCATAAATTTTAGTCCGTTTAAATTAATTGAATTAAATACTCTCATTTGACGGGAAAATTTGAAAAATATTCTTTAGTAAATTTTTTTTAGAATAATCATAATATAAATTGTCATTTTCATAAAAATAATTTATTAATTATAATTTTATCTAGTGATTTTAAAGTATAATTAATATTAGTAATAAAGTAAATATTTTATAAATTTTTATGATAATAATAAAATTTATTATAATAATATTATTAAATTTTAATGAGGAGAAAATTTATTATCATTTTTTTCCCGATAAGACTTAAAGGTGGAAGTTTAATTAAATATGACAACGTATTAATGTCATGAAAAATGGTCAAAAATGTAATAAATACTTGAAATACTTGAGATAGTTCGCAAGAAAGATGACATGTTATTCGACATGTTATTTATTATTATTTGAATATAATTTTTATTAATTTTATTATTATTAATTTTTTTTATTAATTATGAAGTTTTTTTTAAATAGTATAATAATTAAATAATAATAAGCTAAACTATTATCCAAGAGGAAACAAATAGTAAGTGCTAGCATTATTATTATTCAACTTTTATTTGTACAAATAATTCAATTATTAAAACAAATAATAAATTAAATTATTACTTATCAATTTATAATTTAATAAGTTAAACAAAACCTCTACATTCAATCGCATGTAAATAATAAAGAACAAAAATTAAAAATAATACACAATATTTTTAAATAGAAACAACTTAAGTCATAATCATCACTTAAGAGGAAAATCATCAAGTCTACAAGATCACTTAATTTTTTACTATAAAAACCAAACGTTCAAGTATAAATTTAATTTTATGTTACCTTCTTTAGGATACTGTCATAATGTACCAAACTTATAAACCACTGTTCTGTTTTCACAATTTTTAAAATTAGCGTAAACAATATCCAAATCGACGTTTATAGATCAACATGTAACTAGGGTTAAAAAAAATACAAGTACTCATGTGTTCTAGAACAAATTTAATAATGAAGAATCCTAATTAGATGATTCAAAACATATATCAAGTAAATGAAATCAATTTACAAATCTTAAAGCAAGTAGATTAAGTACAAGTTCAATAAAAATAACTTCATTAAAATTTAATAATTAAATCAAATAATTATGACCACAATAAAATTATTTGATCTAAAGATGTAAGACTCTAATTAAGAAGAAGATATATGAATATGAAAATATGAAACAAATAGGCTTAAATCTATACTAACATAATCATATGAAGATGTATACTGAGATGAAGAAATTCAACCTAACTAAAAAGTCATAAAAAAGAAAAGAAATTAATTGTTAAAACCTTTTGCTAATTTAGAAAACTATTTTGTAGTTGTGTGTCAAATTGTAAGAGGAGAATAATGTATTTATAGAAAACCTAAAAAGCAAAACATTACACATCTGATGTGGCACAATTATACAAATAGTTTGATGTTGATTGAGATTAAAAAATGAATAAAAAAAGATGAAATACGTTAGTTTCCAATAATATGATCAATCCCTATATGAGATAGATCGATCCCTTCCAAAAATAAGTTACGCCAATGAAATAAGAGATCGATCACTCTTTCCATAACTCATTTTAAAAGTTATGCAGAATGAAGTGATCAATTAAGGATCAAAATCAGTATTGAAGTTTATGCAGAGAGGAGAGGATTTCAGTGGAATCGATTATGAATTGATCCAAAGTGGGACTGATCCATCTACTAGGAGAATTGATCTCTCTATCTAGAAAGATTAATATCTTTTTTATACAATATTAGAATTGATTCAATCAAGAACCTATATGAAATGCACTTAAACATGTATGCAATATTATGTATGATAGTTATAAAAAATATATCTGAATTACGACTATCCGAAATTTGAGCGTTTATTTTCTTTTCTTAAGAGACTTGATAGGGAGCTTAAAGATAATATTACATGCAAATATTTTATTCACGAAAATAACCAATACTTATAGTCCTCATAAACTCCCCTTTTGGCATTTCGTGTGACAAAGTCTCTCACTCATTACATGACACTCATAAGAATAAAGTAAAAATACATTGATGTTCTAAACTCTATAGTGAAACTATCCTATGATCTGGTGAAACCATCTTCTCTACAACTCGACAAGCTTGTATGTAATGAACTTACATAGACAAGGCATATGAATACTTGGCTTGGAAGTCTTATTGTATATTAATTCATTTTACATAAAATAAGAAAAGTGAGAGATAAATCATGTAGTGTATGCACTCACATCAAAATAACTCACAATTAAAATATAATGATGCAAGGGAGAACATTCTCCCCCTATATGCAATCTCTTTCCCTATATGCATAACAACATTAAACATGATAATCATTCCCCTTTTTTGACATATGAAAAGGACAAATAAATGAGAAAAAATTACACATGTAATAAATAATTGGGATTATTTATGCAAAGATATTACGAGGCTAAACTCACCCTAAAGGTGAAAGTGCAATATAAAAGCAAAACAACGCAAACTCCATCTCAATATAATGACTAATCCTATGTCCTATAACTTTATAAATATAAAACCAATTAACTAGCTAAAAAATAAGGAGAATATTTAGATAAAAATAAAAAAATAAAAATCTATTTTTATTTTCATAAATTATCATGTAAGATATTAAACTTATTTAATTATAAATAAGCAAATAACCAATTGAGAACTCATTTTTGGTCAAATTTTGATTATGTATTGTATAAATAAACAACTCGTGTACAAGAGGCACACAAACATACTTAGCACATATAATGCCATATTCATATTTACTTAAAATAGTATACATGTTTGAACTTCACTAATATGCCAATTTATTTATTTATGATCAATCACAAAGGACTCAAAAGAAAAAAAGTATCACTTATCATGTAAAATTGTAACTGATTCTTCAACCTTATAAAATAAAATATTTACCAAGAGAAAAATTAAAAATTTATTTCTTTTTGAGGCACATGATTATTTTTTAACCTCTTTTGGCTCTTTTTTTTATGCATGTTAAGTCCTTTTTTACAAGTATAATCATTTTTTGTACAATCTTTTTAATTTATTTTTTCACATGCACAAGCTATAAACCTAGCATGATGATTTTCACACTAATTGTAAGGTAGTCCTTTTCGCTCACTGTTGTAGCTTCACATATCATAATAGTTAGCTCTCTCAATAATAGGTGCTTCCCTACAGTAAATTTTTAGAAAGGGAGAAATAGAACTTCACACAATTTTATAGTCAATATAAGTTGAAGTCCTATAGTCTTTCAAAGAAATTCATCAAATTCAAGCCTAACATATATGTGTGTTCATGAGTGTGTAAATAAGTTTATGTCAACATCGATCACACACGTAAAAATATATGTATGGGCACAAGTCAAAATTGTAAAATTATTTATACAATAAGCATCAAAATGAGTTAAGCCACTAAAGGTAAGATTGTATGATTGTAAGTTTTGAAAATTCCATTACTTTGTTGGCCATAAAATGATTCTCCTTATCCATTTTTTTTAAAGTTTAACAATTAAAAATTTTAAATAAAACATATACAATTCTACAAAATTGCATATCTAGGGTCATTTAAGTGCTCTACCAAAAATACCTAGGTGAAACAATAAAAGATAGACAGGTTATTGGAAAAAATAATCTTTCCTAACCTAAATTTTCTTGAATTTTGGTTTTTCTAGATCTTTGGATTGGGACTCAACTACTTTAGGTTTCATAGGCATGTCCTTGGACTTAACTGTACTTTTCACATTCATCTCAAATGAATATGCTATATGTAAAATAGGATGATGATAATGATTCATAGAATTTAAAGTATTGAATTTCACTTATCTCTTTGAACCTAAGACTTTATGCTTTTTAGTAAAAATTTTAAACATGTAACTATAATATTTATCCATCCTAGAATTTGATACAACATACATAGATGAATGATGGTTATGAGTCATATTATGTGAAACATAAAAAAGAATTATTAAATTTATGAGCCTTCATCAAAAACCTACACTATGGTCTTATATGACCTTTCCTACCATAATGAGACAGACATGTACAAACTTAATAGATTTTTCTACTATAAGTGAAATGGTTCTTTACACATAAGTAATAAAAGTAAGAATAGAGTTAAAGGGCTTTACAAATGTGATTTTTGATATTAAAGGTGTGGAGCTCTCATCTTATAACCAAGACCACGTGTATCATCATATGACTTGTCATAACTAAAAACTTTGTTTAGTGTTTCAATGCCTAATATCAAGTTTTTCATTATCTCCTTAACAACAAGAAGTTCTTTTTTGAGTTTACAATTTTCTTGTTTTGTTCCTATAAGACTTAGATTAAGAACATTAATATACTCAATCATATTTAAATTTATTTTTCTAAGGAAAAAATGTTTGTTTTTGAACACTAATTAATTCATTCAACTTTTATATGCAATTAAACATCTGTCTCTTTCTTACTTAGCATTTATACAATCCTTAAATAATTTTTCAAAACTAGATGCATTATATTTCGCTAAAAGAAAAAAAAGAGTTGACTCTCTCATCATCTTCATCGGAGTTAGAGTAGGAGTAGTCTGAATGTACATTGACTTATGTAGTAAAGGCACAGTAGTTGGTTCCAATATCTTCTGAATTATTTTCTTTTTCTTGATCACTTTTTGTATCACTAAGAGTGGTATTAGATGCTCTTCTAGCTTACTTCTTATTATTTGCACACTTTGTAGATATATGACCAAAACCACTACAGGTTAAACCTTGAAGACTAGAAGGTTTAGATTTCTTACCATCTGATGCCCTAGGGTTAGGTTCCTTTGACATTATTTCCTAGAGACGATTCTACTATCCCTTATTTAGTGAGTTGTTTTGTTGGTTCTTTGTATTAAGGCACTTGTTGAATCTATGAACAAATGAAACAATGTATTCACCATCCAAATCATCATCACTATAAGAAGTTACCTTTTTGGAGCTTTTGAATGCCACGTCCTTGTACTTCTTAGGTGGCTCAAGAGTAAGCTCATATGTTTAGATAAATCTAACTAGTTTATACATATTAAAGGTGTCCATATTCTTGTTCTCCTTTATAGCAGTGACCTTTATCTTATAATCTTCTATTAAAGAACTTAGAAGTTTGTATAAAAGTATAGGTTGATGAATTTTCTCATCAAGTAGAGAGCAAGCAATAGTAACATCACAAAAATGAGCATAAAATTGACAAAACATTTTAGTGTTGCTCATTTTAAGATAGATAAATTGAGATGTTAGTAATCTCAATTTAGTTTATTTCACTTGGAAAGTTCCCTCATGAGCAAGAGAGAGCATTCCATTCATCTTTCGTAGTCTCACAGTCAGAGATGAGATGGAACTCGCCCATCGACACTATAAAAAATAGAACTTAACAATTTTTTATATTTTATCCACTAAGGGTTCTTTTTTCAGTGGTCTATTCTTTTCTTATCTTTATGGTTGTTACACCATCTTTGGTTATGGAAGGTGATTTCCAACCTTCAGTAATGGAATCTTAAACTTTTTCATCTTGTTTGAGATAGGCTTACATGCAAGCCTTCCAGTAAGGGTAATTATACCCATCAAAGAGTAAGGGTCTAACAAATGACCTACCTTCTTTCATTAGGTCCATTAGTGAGGGTGTATCCTTATGAATCAAAATCACTAAGCATGTTTAGTGTATGCTCTAATACCAATTGAAAATTTTAAAATGAACCTAATAAGCCCACATGAGGGTGAAAAGGTTATTTTTAAATTTTATCAATTTATAATTTAGTAACTTAAACAAAGCGGTCACACATTCAATTGCGTGTAAATAGCAAAGTACATAAATTATAAATAAACACACGATATTTTTATGTGAAAATAACTTAAGCCATAGTCATAATCTAAAAGGAAAACACATGTCTACTGAATCACCAAACTTTCCATAAACGTTCAAGTATAAACTTGGTTTCATGCCATCTTTCCTAAGATATTGTTTCAATGTACCTAACTTATGAGCCCATGTTATATTTTCACAATTTTTAAGATTAACATGAGCGATATCCAAATCAATATTCTAATTAGCTTCTTTCCAATCAAACACATTCAAGGATCAACCTGTAACTAGGGTTAGTATAAAAGACACAAGTACTTGTGTGTGTTATAAAACATATTTAATAATGAATAATCTTAACTAGATAACTCAAAACATATATCAATTAAATCAAATTAACTAGAAAATTCTAGAGTAAACAGATTAAACATAAGTTCAATAAAAATATATTTTTTAAAATTTAATAATTAAATCAAATAATTATGATCACACACAAAATTATTTGATCGAAACGTACAAGTCCACAATCAAGAAGAAACTATATAAACATGAAAACAAATAGGCTTAAATTTATACTAGTATAATCATATGAAGATATATGATGAAATGATGAAGTTCAACCTATATAAAGAGGAGAAAAAAAGAAGAGAAGTTAACTACTAAAACCTTGTGCTTTTTTAGAAAATTGTACTATAGTTATGTGTATAATTGTGAGAGAAGAGTAACATATTTATAGAAAACTTGTAAAGAAAAATGTCACATATCTGATGTGGCACAATTCTATAGATAGTTTACTATTGATTGGGATTAAAAATGAATCAAAGAAGACAAAATACGTTAATTTTATAATAGTAGGATCGATCCCTCCTAAAAATAAGTTATTCTAATGAGATAAAGGATCGATATATCTCATATGAGGACCAATCCCTTTTTTCAGACCTCCTTTTAAAGGTTATGCAAAATGCACACGATCGATTAAGGATCAAAATCAAATTAATCCTTCCAAAGAGGAATCAATCCATCTATAAGAGGGTTGATTCATTATGTAAGATTGGTGTGTTCAATTTTGCATAAAAAGGGAAGGATTGAAGTGGGATCGATTACAGATCGATCCAAAATGAGATTAATTTGTCTACTAGAGGGGATCAATCCCTTTAACTAAAAAGGCTAATATCTTTATCATGAAATATTAAAATTGATCCAATCAAGAACCTATATGAAATACACTTAAACATGTATGCAATACTATGTATGATAGTTATAAAATATATACTTGAATTATGACTATCTAGAATCTGAGAATTTCTTTAGCTTTTCTTGAAAGACGTAATAACAAGCTTAAAGATAAGATTACATGTAAATTTTTTATTTACAAAAATAGCCAACACTCATAGTCCTCACAATGTGTTAAGTTTTTCTTTGATTATTCGCTATTACACATCTACATGCCTACAACAGAATAGCAAACACTCTTTACATGTTATGAGTTTGTTATGCCACTTTATTTAGCTTACTAATAAGCTCAACTTCATTTTCAAGCACATCAAACTTTCCCTACAGAATAATCTCTTGGAAAATAACTCTCACTAGTTTTCTTTATACTATTAATTTGTTTAACACAGGTAAGAATGAAGGGCTTATTGAATGATGGGATATCGTGGAACATCCAACTCTTCCTCCATCATCACAATCCAAGGATATATAGCATTAGACTCGAGCCATGATTATTGATGCCAAAAAGAAGTAAATAGGTACAAAATAGTTTTTTAACATGACAATTTAATGTAAGATAACATTTTATATTAGGTGAGAAGTACATAGGAGGTCCCATAACTTTTACAAAAAGAGCATTTTAGTCTCATATTTTTTTTAAAAGTGCACTTTAGTAATAAAAGTTTAAAGTTATAGGAATTATGTGCACTATTTTTAGGCTACAGTGCACACTTTTAGGATTAAAGTGTAGCTATTTATAATGCTATATGACTGAAGTGATCAAATTTAAAGCTAAGAGGTTAATTGCAGTCCCTTGCCTCAAGTTACAAGACCACTAGTGCCCTTTTCCATTATTTTTTCCCCAATCAGTGCGGATTAGGCTTAGATTCACTACACCTACATTAACCAATATTGAGCTAAAAATCCATCTCCTTGTTTAACAACATATGAAAATTATATAAATCAATTTTTTTGGTATATAATAGTGTGAAGAATCCTTACATTGCATCTATGAAGTCTTGAGGTTTTTGTGATTTTGTCATGTACATTTACCATCTTTTAATATTATGAGCAAGTGTTTTTATAATTTTTTTTGCTAAAAAATGTATTAATTTTTGACACAATATTAATTTATAACATATTGAGTATATTATAGAGATATTTTAGATTGAACAACATGTTGCATTTACTCATTTAATTTAGCTATGATTTATACGACATATCACATTATTATTAATGTTTTTTGGGCTTTAGATTTCTTATTGAGCTTGGGCTTTGTGTTATTAACTAGACTGAAGTGTTGGCCCATTTATTTGCTGAGCCTTGAAGCCTCAATTTTTTTTTATCTTTTAACAACTGAATAAAAAAACCATTTAGGGTTTGAAGATAGTAACATGTTTCATTGTTTCTCTTAGGGTTTCCTTTGGTTCTTTGGTTCTATAGTTTCTCGAGAGTGCCATTTCTCTTCATCTATATTTCTCTTATGTTTTTTGAGTGATACTTTGTATAATCTCTGTATGTTTGTGAGAGGATTAATGGTTACATGTTTGGGGGCATCCTCTCTAATTTCGTGTTAGGTTTCACCATTGCAATCATTTTCTTATTCTTCTCTATACAAACATTGTTTCATATATTAGATATAAATACAATCATTTTTTAGTGGATTAGACCGTGTAGAATAGGGACTAAATCACTATATATCGTTTGTTCCTTTGTTTCTTGTTTTTATAATTCTTAAAGCTTTTTTTTTCTTTTGATTCAATATTGCATTGAATCATTAAATAAAGTAGTTTATAGTGAGTTTGAAGTGTGAAATCGTAAAAAATAAATGATATCAGAGTAAGGCTTTTTTGTTCTTTGGCCTTCAATTTGCTATCAGAGTGCATCGAACTCACAAGGTCCTTACATTTGGCTTTCTGGGTTGTATTTTTGAGTGGTTTAGTAACCCTAGGATTTATTAAGTCCTTTAAAGAATATGACTCTTTGCTTTCCTCAGACAAAAAAGGATTTTCTAATCTTTTTTGTTAATATGTTTGATTGTTCTCTTTACTATATCTACTATATATAATATTTTTGGTTTTGATGGCACATATGACTGTGTTTTATGGAAACGTAAAATGAAAGTACTCTTAGTTCAACAAGAGGTGCATGTATTATTAATATGGAAGATTTTTCAAAAAAGGCTTCAGATGGTGATAAGAAAAAGATTGAGAAAAAAGTTTATGTTTCTATTTTGTTAAACCTCTTTGATGAAGTTCCCAAAGAAGTTTCCAAAGAAACTACCTCTGAGAAGGTATTCTCTAAATTTGATTCCATTTATCTTGATAAATTTATGTCTAGAAAAGTTCATTTGAAACACTATTTTTACACTTTTAAAATGGATCTGTCAAAAGATCTTGAACAGAATCTTGATGATTTCAAAATACTCATCACTCAACTTGATGACATTGATCACAAAGTTGAGGATGAGACTCAAGCAATCATTTTTCTAAATTTTCTTTATGATAAATTTAAATATGTTAAATCTAGTATTATTTATGGAAAAGATAATTTGACTACTGATCTTATTTTTCTAATTTGAGGTTAAAAGATTTTGAATTAAAAAGATAAGAGTAATGTCAATGATGGGTTTTATGTTAGGTATAGGTCTAAAAGAGGAAAAAAGGGTTCAATTAGGGGTAAAAATAAGTCTAGGTCAAAGTCTAAGTCTAAGAAACAAGTTAGGTGTTATTTTTATAAGAAGAATGATCACTATATAAATGATTGTCCCCTTAAAAAGTTAAGAAGTTTGACAGCTGTGAAATATGTACTCATAGTAATTCTAACCTAGTCTTAGAAGGGTTTAAGAGTTATGAAGTGTTAGTTATGAGCTCTATTAGGTTAGAGACAAATTAGATCTTAGATTCAAGTTGCTCCTTTCACGCGACACCTTTTAGACATTTGTTTAATGATTTGAAAGAAGTTAATGATGTTAGAGTTCCTCTAAGTGATAATCCTAAGTGTCAGATATAGGCTTAGTTAAACTTTCCTTGTTACATGGGACTGTTAGAGTCTTAGATAGCGTTAAGTTTATTCTCAATTTTAAGATAAATTTGGTTTCACTAGGTGCTTTTGATGCCACTAGTTACTCAGTTAAGATTAGTGATGGTGTTGTGAATGTTATAAAGGGCTCTTTGGTTACTAGGGCATATAGAGTTAATAGTTTGTATTTGTTGCAATGTTCTATATCATACATGAGTGGTAAGGTTAGTATAGCTCAATTCTTTGATAGTGTAATGATTTGGCATAGGAGATTAGAGCATGTAAGTGATAAGGGTCTAAGTGAACTATCTAAAAAGGGTGTCTTAGGTAGTGAACCTTTAGAACTCTTAATATTTTATGAACATTGTGTCTTTGGTAGATAAACTAGAGTTAAGTTTTCTAAATATTGGCATATTACCACACATGCACTTGGTTACATTCACTCTGATTTGTAGAGGGCCTGCTTCTATCCAATCCCTTAGGTGGTAATATATACTTAATGTCTTTAGTTGATGAACATACTAGAAGAGTTTAGACTTTCTCCTTAAATACAAAAGATGAAACCTTTGATATCTTCAAACATTGGAAAGCTCTTGTAGAGAACCAAAAAGGTAGTAAGGTTAAAATACTTAGAACTGATAATGGTCTGAAATTTTGTTATGAACTCTTTGCCAATTGTTACAAGAACCAAGGGATTAGTAGATATTGAATTGTTGCAGGCACACTTAAATAAAATGGTCTATTTGAGAGGATACATATGACCATTTTAGATATAATTAGATGTATATTGTCCCTTTTTTGGCCTACCTAAATGTTTTTGGGCTGAGGTCATTAGTATAGTCATATCTTATCAATAGATATGCTTATACTGCCTTAGATCTTAAGATGCCAGAGGAACTTTGGACTAATAAATCTATAAACTATAATAACCTTGAGATTTTTTGGTTGCATTTCACATGGTCATATTAATTAGGATAAAATTTAGGCTAAATATTTTAAGTATGTTTTCATTGGTTATCCATTGGGTGTTAAAGGATATAGATTGTGGTGTCTCTCACTAAAGAAGTGTATTTCAAGTAGGAATATTATGTTTAATTAATCTCAATTCTATTGTGATTTAAATTCTATTTCTTCTACTTCTAATATTAAGGATACTTCAATTGAGGTGGACGCTAGTACCACATACTCTCAAAATAGTAATTCTAAGAATGAGTTGGAGGTACCAAGAATCCTTCATCCCACTGATACTACAACTGATAGAACATTTATCAATGATGATAAAGAAACTGCTTAGGACACTTATTGTCCTACTGGTAATTCCATTTAGCTTACATATTACTTTTTAATTAGATATAGGTCTACAAGGTCTATTATTTCAAAAATATAATTTGACTCTTTATTTACATCTAAACATATTTTTGATGATATAATTACTTATGTTTTGTCTATTGCATCTGAGTTAGATGATTTTGAACCTAAAATCTTTGATAATGTCATGAATTCTTTTGATTCTTCTAATTGGTTGATTTTCATTCAAGATGAGTATAACTAATTCATTAAAAATAATATATGGATTTTAGTTGAAAAGCCTAAGAAATCTAAATCGTTAAGGTATAAATGTCTATTTAAAATGAAAGAGTATTAAAGAAGTTGAACCTACAAGGTTCAAAGCTAGATTAATTACACAAGGTTTTGCACAAAAGCATATCATTGATTTTAATGAGATTTTCTCTCATGTTGTTAAGTTCAGTTCTATAAGGATTCTATTATCTTTAGTTGAAGAGTTTAACATGCTTCTTGAATAAATGGATATCAAAACTACTTTATTACATGGCAACTTAGAAGAGAAAATCTATATGAGATAATTTGAAGGTTTTCAATTAAAATAAAAAGAAAATATTGTATGTTTGTTTTAAAAATTCTTTGTGTGATCTTAAACAGGCTCCAAGACAATGGTATATCAATTTTGATAATTTTATGATTAAAATTGGTTTTGAAAAATGTGTTTATTTTAAACTCAAAAATATTTCAATTCTAATTTATCTTCGTTTATATGTTGATGATATAGTCTTTTTTTTAAGAAATGAAACTAAAATTAAATCTTTAAAATCTCAACTTTGTAATGAATTTGAAATGAAAGATTTAAGACCAACTAAAAGAATTTTGGGTATGGATATTGTTAAAAATAAAACTGATCTATTTTTATCTCAACATTCATATGTTGAAAAGATTCTAAAAAGATTTTCTATGTTTAATTCTAAACATATACGTGTTCATTTGGGTGCTTATTTTAATCTCTTTATCATATTGTTCTACTATTGAAGAGGATAAGAGTTATATGAAAAAGGTTCTTTATTCTAATGTTGTTGGTTCACTTATGTATGATATGGTCCATATTAAGCTTGATATAGCACATGTTGTGAGTATAGTTAGTAGGTGTATGTCTAAACCTAGTAAAGCTAATTGGTTAGTAATTAATTGGATCTTTAGATATTTAAAAGGCACAATGAATATTGATTTAATGTTTTAAATGAATTCTTGTGGTGCTCTTATTGTAAATGGATATATTGACTTTAATTGTACAAGTGACAATAACAAAAGAAGATCATTATCTAGTTATATCTTTATTGTTTTGGGGAATATAATGTCTTAGAAATCCAACCTATAACTTGTGGTGGCATTATCAACCACAAAGTTTAATTTATTACTTGTATTAAGGAAGTTAAGGAATAATTATGGTTGAGAGGCTTTAAAAGGTAATTAGGTATTGATGATTTTATTGATATTATTTATTGTGATAGTCAATCTACCATATATTTATCAAAACATCTCATGTTTTACTCTAGATCAAAACATATAGATGTAAAATTGCATTTCATTAGAGATATAGTTTCAAAAGTATTGATTAAACTTAATAAAGTCTCCACATAGGATAACCCATATGATATTCTTATTAAATCAGTTCCAATAATTAAGTTTAGATATTATTCAGACTTAGTTAGAGTATCTCACTTATAAGCATTATAATAAGAAAATGGTATTTGTATTCATATCCAATATCATGCATATAGTATCAAGGTAGATATTATTAATTTTTGACACTATATTGATTTATAGTACATTGAGAATATTATAAAGATATTTTAGAATACATGACATGTTGCATTTAATTATTTAATTTAGTTATGATTTATAAGACATATCACATTATTATATTTGTTATTAATGTTTTAATGTTGTTTGAGCTTTAGACTACTTATTGAGCTTGGACTTTGTGTTGTTAAATAGACTAAAGTACTAGTCCATTTCTTTGTTGAGCCCATAAAGCCTTAAGGCATTTTTGTCTTTTCGTAACTAAATATAAAAAATCATTTTAGGGTTTCAAAGGTGACAACACATTTCATTGTTTCTCTTAGGATTTCCTCTTATTCTCTATTTTCCTGACAACATCATTTCTATTTATCTTCAATTCTCTTGTGTTTTTTTGAGTAATACCTTGTATATTTTTTGTACATTTGTGAGAGGATTATTGGTTACATGTTCGAAGGTTGTTTCCCTTTTGATTTCATGTTAGGTTTCATCTTTTTAATTATTTTCTTATTCATCTTTTCTGTACAAATATTGTTTTATATATTGGATATGATTATAACTCTTTTTTAATATATTAAGCTATGTAGGATAGGAATCGAGCTAATTTACATTTGTGTTACTTTGTTTCTTGTTTTACAATTTTTAAGAAGAACTAAGGAAGGTTGAAGAAAAGATAGGAGAGATATAGGGAAACCATAAGAAGAAAAAGAAGAGAGATGATAGTATTGAAATTGTAGCAGAAATGGTAGTCTCATTGTGAAAATGCTAAGAAGACTAGGATTCTTTGCATTGACGACGGTGGAACTACTGGTATTATTGTTGGAGCAACTCTAGTGCATCTCTAAGATCATATCTGAATCAAGACCAGAGATCCATATGGTCAAATCGCCGATTTCTTTAACCTCAATGTTGGAACCAACATTAGAGCCATCTTAGCCGTCATACTTGCTAAAGCCGACAATGGTTCAGTAGTTTTGCGACCCTCTTCTAGAAACCCATCCACTATTTTGGTTTTTGATGGAAAATTTGAGGACCAAAGAAGCAAGGAATTGAAGAAATTTAAGAAGGATGGTTCTTTTAGCTTTAAGTTGGGTATTTCCCATCGATTTGTGGCTGCTGAGCAAACCTCGGTTGGATGGTTCTTGGCTTTGTGATTTTGCTAGGGAAGTCATTCATGGATAAGTGCCCCTTAAAGCTAACTCTTTTAAGAAAATGATAATCTAAGGAAATTTGGGATATATTTCAAAAGAAGTATGACATTGAGGAAGCTAGAACAAAGAAGTATGATGTCGGTAGATACATGAAGTATCAAATGACTGATGACATATCTATGGAAGCTCAATCACATGAACTGCAAAAGATAGCACATGAAATAACTTTTGAAGGTATAGCTTTAGATGAACAATTTCAAGTTACTATTATTATAGATAAATTGTCTCATACATAAAAAGATTTCGAAGTGATAGAAGCACTAAATATGATTCTAATATTTTCAATGTTTTTTATAAAACTCATGGAATCATACATGAAAAAACTACATCTGATTCTCGTGAAATAAATGGAAAAGTTGGAAAAAATAAAAATTTTACTGAGCCAGTTATTGTAATCTTATTAAAATTTGGTGCTGCTTCTCATTGGTGAGGAGAAATTTTATTAACTGTTTGCTATGTGTTAAATAGAATGCCTAAATGTACTAGTAAAATTTCATAATAAGAAATTTTATTAATTGATTTTAAAACTTGGGGTTATTTAGTTTATGTTAGGATCCCTGGTTCTAAAAGAAATAAATTTGTTAATAAAGCATATGAATGTGTGTTCATAGGATATGTTGTGAATAGTAAAGCTTGTAAATTTTATGACTTAAATGATCATGTAGTTATAGAATCAAATGATGCTGACTACTATCAACATAGATTTTCCTTTAAATTGAAGAATAGTAGGGGCTCGTTTTTTAGTAGTTTACCCATAACTACAACTAGTGAACAAAATGAAGAATTAGACACTGAAATTAGGAGAAGTAAACGAGCTTAAACCTCTAAGAATTTTGGGTCTGATTTTTATGTTTATACCTTAAAGGAAGATCCCCAAACTTTTCAAGAACATTTATCTTCTTTAGATGCCAACTTATGGGAAGAAGCCATAAATGATGAAATGGATTCTCTTGAGTATAATATTGGCATTTAGTTGACTTACCTTTTGGTTGCAAAACCCTACAATGTAAATGGATACTAAAGAAGAAATTAAAACCTGATGGTACTATTGAAAAGTACAAAGCTCGTCTTGTAGTCAAAGGTATAGGCAAAGAGAAAATGTAGTTTTCTTTGATACCTTTTCACTAATCACACGAATAATTTCCATACATGTGCTTTTCTCTCTTGGTGCTATCCATGATTTAGTTGTGCACCAAATAAATGTTAAAACTGTTTTCTTAAATGGTGACTTAGAAGAAGAGATATTTATATAGACCAACTTGAGGGTTTTATTATCTTAAGTCAAGAAAATAAAGTTTGTAAACTACATAAATCTCTTTATGGACTAAAAACTAGCACCTAGCAATTCCATGAAAATTTTGATAATCTAGTTATCTCATATGAATTAAAAATGAATGAAAGTGACAAATGCATTTATTATAAATCAGAAAAATGACATTTGCACTATTATATGTTTATATGTGGATGACATGATTATTTTTGGGTCAAATATTCATGTTAATGTGAAAATTTTGTTGTGTGCTAACTTTGATATGAAAGACCTCGAAGAAGCGAATGTAATCCTTGGAATAAATATTACTAAGTTTGAAAATGGACTTTCCCTAGATCAATCTCATTACATTGAGAAGATCTTAAAGAAATGTAATTACCTTAGCTGCAAACCTGCATGTACTCCTTATGATCCTAGTGCAAATTTGTTCAAGAACACCGAAGAAAGTATTAGACAAACTGAGTATGCAAGCATCATTAGTAACTTATGTTATGCTACTGATTACACTAGACTAGACATAGCTTATGTTGTTGGACTACTATGTAGGTTTACCAATAGACCTAGTATAGAGAATTGGAATGTTATTGAAAGGGTTATAAGATACCTTAAGAGAACTATGAACTTTGGATTACATTATAAGAAGTTTCCTGCTGTTCTAGAAGGATATAATGATGCTGATTGGAACACTTTGTCAAAAGACTCAAAAGCAACTAACATCTATATATTTAGCATTGATGATGGAGTTGTTGATTGGAAGTCTAATAAATAGACAATATTGGATTAATCTATGATAGAGTCTAAAATGATAGCACTAGTTATTGCTAGTGAAGAAGCAGGCTGGTTAAGAAGTCTGTTAGCTGAGATCCCTTTATGGGAAAGACCGATACCAGTTGTCTTGATCTACTACGATAGTACTATGACTATTGAAAAAATTCAAAACCATTATTACAACGATAAGAGATAAAAGATACACAGTATTGTTAGAGAATTTCTCTTTATAGGAACTGTAAGAGTGGATCATGTATGTACTGATGAAAATTTGGTTAATCCTTTGACGAAAGGATTAATAAGAGAGAATGTTTTTCAAAACCTCGAAAGGAATGAGACTGATGTCCTTAGAATGAAGAGTCACTATTGATGGTAACCCAACTTATAGACTAGAAATCCCAAGAAATAAGTTCAATGGGTAATAATAAGTCATGAAGTGATATGAGATGAATCATGATATTATGAAGTCCCATTCTATATTGTTAGAAGCATGAAGTCCTGAAGCGATAGAAAGGATAAGTTAATTATTAAACTCTTTATGAGTTCTATATTCTATGTGGAGTGGAGTACATAGTAACATGAGTACTCTTGATAAACTCACCTATATGAATGTGGAAGTGTGGCTGCTTCCTATGAAAATTTTGAGTAAAATTTACTAGAACATTCACTATACTGAGATACACGTGCATAACCGTAAAACACGGACTTATCGAACTACACCTTAAAAATATTGTGTGTGTAATGTTGTTAGAGATAGAGTTCAAAACTATGAGTTACTCTAGTATATTCTAAAGCATCAATACTATGCAAAGGTTCAAGTCGAAAGACATATTTTTATTATGCACAATCTTATAATTTTAATTGATCGGTTGCTAGATAAAATTATTTTTATATAAAATTCAAATAAAGGATTGTTGAAAATGAATTTAAATAAAAAAAAATTTATTATTAAAACTATTCTTTCTAACAAACATGACCGTTATTTTATGACTGTTATGTTTCCATCTAGAAATATGACCATTATTTTGTAATCGTTATGTTTCTACCCAGAAATATGACCATTATTTTTATAATTACGTTACTGTTATTTTCATAATTATACGACCGTTATTTTCATAATTATGTAAATGTTTATATTTTGAAGCTATAAAAAGAGGGACACAACTCTCATTTTTATATATACAACTTAATAACTCAAAAACTACTCTGGGTAGCAAACCAAAGAAAAATATACAAAAATATTTTTTGAAGTTTTTTGAGCAACATAAATATTTTAGAGGTGTAGTATTTTGAATTTAATCAGTACAGTGAAGCAAGATTCTGAGTTATTTTATCTTGGGACGACGAGTTTTTGTTTGCTTGTATAAATTTGAACAAAACTACGAAACGTCTTAAAAAATGACTTAATCTACGACTCAATCCAAATAATACATTTCAATATATAGATAATATTATTCTTACGTAGTTTTCTAAGTATATGTTAAACGTAAACCTTAAAAACTGTTTTTAGAATAAAGAGGGTGGCTTGTAAGTAACTGTTCGTACTCCACCCTAGATCAGCTAATTGTAGAATTTGTGTGTGCTTTCATCATTATGAACAAAAATGCATTATGCTACAATCCTTCTCCATGTAGTCTGTGCATTGTTCCCATATTTCCATAATTAATTTATCTATATATTTTTACTTTTCTTGTTCTCGCAACCAATAAATGGAATAGGACTGGAAGAGGGCACATCGTTTTCTATTTTGCTTCATTGACAGGCCCCAGAAAGAGTCTCATCATGCAATATAAAGATTCGTTTTTTTGGGTCGTACGCAATTGAAAGATTTGAATGAGCTGTTTTTGGGCTTAACCTGCTCCGCTTGTAAATAACAATCAAGGAGAAAAAAGTGAGACCAGTAATTATTATCAAATAAATATTTTAATTTTATAATTTATAAATTAAATATTATTAAAATAAATAATTTTAACCATATAATTTATTAAAATAAATATTTATATTCCATCAAAATATAAAAAATAAAAATCTATATTACTTAACTTTAATAAATAAGAGACTACTATCCAACTCAAAAAATTAAAAAATTTTAAATTTTAAGTTCTATTTAAAAAATTACTTAACTTTAAAAAATTTATTTTAAAAATTAAAAAATTTTTGACACTTAAATCAATAATTATAGAACTAACATACTTAAATTAAATAATTAAAAAACTTCTAGTACCCAACATTCATTTTTTTCGATGGATGTACATGAGTTTTAAAATTTTTGAAAAAATAATAAAACTAATACTCTTAAAACTTATAATCATAAAAACAATACCACTTATATCAAATTCATATATTTTTATTATTAAAAATAAATTAGTATATATTTTTACCATCTAATTAAATAATATTTAAATTAAACTATGTCCATTAAGATTAATTCAATATTGAATGATATTCAATTAAAACTTATTTAATATTATTGTGTTTTATTTTTATTGTTATAAATTTTAAGGGTATTATTTTTTATGTGTAATTTTCTAAAATTTTATTTGGAATTTAAGATTTTGTTGCCTACTTTTACCGAGCATGTAAAACGGCCAATTTTGGTCACATAATAAACAAGACATCTTAACAATGGAATGGTCAAGTACGACAGAATGATTCACTAGTTCTGCTCGTCCTAGAAATAGGAGCATTATACTAGTGTTTAGGACACAATACTTAACAGTTGGCATAGACAACAAATTAGTCTTACATTTGCTTTACTCTTTCACTTCTTTCTTTTCTTTGGTGGCTGAAGTTCTTCCTCCTCTTCATCGTATTCTTCTTCTTCTTCTTCTTCTTCATCTTCTTCATCTTCGGGTTCTTTTTCTTCAAGTTCATCCTCATCCCCATGTCCATCTTCTTCATCATCATTGTCTCCATCGTCGTTGTCATCAGCATCATTGTTATGGTCATTGACATCTTTCTCCTTCTCTTCATCTCCATTGTTTTCCCCAGCTTCACGACCCTCTCCTTCATGTCCATCTTTAGAGTTGCTATTATCGTTAAGATTGTTTTCACTGCCTCCTCCCTCTTGATCAGAAGATTGATCCTCCTCAAAGTCGGAATCCCCATCATCATTGTCGACTTTGTTTTCATCTCCATCTTCGCCATCAACTGATTTGGAATAATTCTTGTTTTCATAGTCTTCATTATCTATTCTAATATTCTTTGGCTGCTTAAAAAGATTCTAAACTTATCAAGGCATATAAAGTCGGGCAAAGTAATCTCTATGCATGCCAAGGAAAAAAAATGGGGGAAGACAAAAACTTGAATCAGATGTTTTGCCATAATAAATTGATTAAAGAACTTCGTAGACCGATAATTATTAAGATAATTTTTATATTTTAAATGAAGTTTTTTCTTCAAAGATAAATGAGATAAAGAGGTATATTATATTTATTATTATTAAACATGATAAACTTATTAGGTAAACTCGAATTCAACTACACGATTAAACTCAATCATAACCTAATTATTAATTAAGTTAATTATTAAAATTTATATACGAATTGAATCAACCTAACATGACCTAATTAACATGTTGAACGAGTTTAGTTATTGAGTCAAGTCAAGTCAACTCAATCCAAATATTAATATATAAAGATTTTTATATATTTCATTAATGATAAAAAAAATCATTTATTTTAAATTATAATTTATGTTATATTATAATATATAAATATAACAAATTGATAACATATTATGTAGTATATATCAATCAAGAAAACATCAAATGATATTTTTTAATTAAATAGGTTATAATATGTCAACTTTTTTATTAAATGGGCCTAAACAAGTTGACCTATTTTTACCCCAATTTAATTACAATAAACTTAAATATGTCTAAAGTCTCGAGTTCATTCATATGATATGTCTGAAATTAACACTCTAAATTATGATTACTATTATTTTTTAAGATATATTTAATTATATTTTAAATATTTTAATTTATTATTTAAATTATTAGATATGTTATTTAATATTTATCTTTATTATCATTTTAATCCTATTTATACGTGGTACTATAATTAAAAATAAAATTATCATTACTAAATCCAACGTCAGCTCTTCACAGATATTACCATCTTCTATTCTACTTTATTTTCCGATCCATCCATTATAATAATAAAAATATCATCATCTTTTTAAATTAAAAGAAATATGAGAACATCATCATTTCTTTAAATTAAAAGAAATATGAGTTATATAAGCAAATATTTATCTCACGCATTTTATAAGAATATTTTAATAATTTAACAAAATTTGAACAGGCAGAAATTAACAAATAATTAATGAGTCTATCTTTTATATTATATTTAAACTCAATGTTCTTATAGATTTTTTTTTCTAAATTAAAATTTAATTGTCAAAGTTATTAATGCTAATATCATAACAAAATTTTCATTTCATAAATATTTAAATATTAAATTATAGGTTAAAATTTTAAATTATTTTAACATTAATACTTTTAAGCTATTTGCAATTTACTTTTTAAGAAAGAGACACAAATGACATGTACCAAAATAAATATTGCGCCTTAAAATTTTATTCTTCGTTTCGTCGCAAAAGAATTATAATTAATGACTATATGAGAGAGAAAAGAAATGAATATTTTAAAAATATTAGTATATATTATAAATATTTCTCAATTATAATTACTATAATAATTTTTTATTACATATATATCACTATTAACATTTATCACAAATTTATATTGAATATAAATTATTTTATTTTAATGCTCTCATTGAAGGTCACTTTATTTTATAAGTGGTCGACTTTAGTTTTTTTTTTGTTTTCTCAATCCAAATCCTTTATTTTTAAAAAGTATCAAATCTATTCCGATTAATATTATTAAATTTAAATTTAAAAAAAACAAACATTAGTCGAAAATCAACCTACCCTTTTTATTTAAAGCTTTTTTTAACTTTTTTTTAAAACTAAAACTATGTGGGTATTTTTTTTTAATTTATATTCAAGTAGATTTATTTATTTTTAAAAAGAAAATGACTAGAAGAAAATTGATTAAGTTGGTAAATTTGCTAATTTACTTTCCAACCACTTCTTCTAATTAATTCCAAGGAACAAAAGAAATTTCAAACTGCAGGAAGAAAAATGTTTAGCGTAAAAAAAAAACAGGGAATGAATAAAGCTTATACCAGGGCTGATGAAAGCAGGGAAGCAAGCACGGCTAAGTTGAGCATAGCACTTGTAATATCACCAACAGCGCACGTTAGCAAGAAACTCTGTCCAACTAGAAACTGAAAACCAAAATCGCGCTTTTTGGCCTCCATTTGTACGGACACACAAACTTTCTGTCAAGTAATATTATCACACAAATTAAGTTACAGACAACGTAAACGACTGGCCGTCAGATCAGTTCTTCCCTGAAAAAACGAAACTTTTTTTTTTTGGGCTTTTCTTCTTTATAAGCTAAAACAGAAACAGAAGTCTACGAAACTAAAAAACCAAACACAATCACTAGTAATAGAGTGAGCTTAAACAAAGATGAATTATTCGTGAAAATTAGGTATAAATAGAACCATATTGATTCCTAAAGCAAGTAGTGAAAATAAATTGAAGAAAAAACATATTGAAAGCGCGTTCAATATAAACTTGAAGTATGAAGAGTGAAGACTTACGTGAGAGTGAAGACTTACGTGAGTGAGAGAGAAGATACTGACTAAGGAAGACGAAGATCTATAATTTGAAAGCTTTAGTTCTCAGACTCAGAGAGACGAGTCTATTCATTTGTAACCGTCCAGTCAGTAGCTAGCTAGTAAAGCTTTTTTGTTCTACCGTTAGATCTTGATCATACGTACAGAAGCAGTAAGGTGAAATTTAATTTAATGCAGAGAAAAGAACCTACTTTCAACTTTCAGCGTTTATGATAGGCTGCCCGTAAAGTTCGAGTCTTCTTCAACAAGCCGGTCGGGCAAATTGGGTAGCCGAAACTGTACTATGTTTCTGCTGCCCGTTATAATTGCATCGGACTGTTCTTCGATATGGGGATGTGGGTAAAAATATATTAAAATATACGTACATTCATATCCGTTAGTTTCTTACGTAAAAATTGACTTGACTTAGTAATTAAAAATAAATATATTATTTTAATAAATTTTTATTAAAATATATAATTTATCTTAATTTTTATTTTTTAAAAAACTAAAACACTAAACAATACAACTTATAATACAAGATACTAAATAATTTAAAAATTTTATATTACAATTTTCTTCAAAATATGATAAATAATTAACGGAGGATATCTATATTCCTTTTCTATTTATCATCAATTTTAATTGTTTAAATGATTTTTAAATATATTTTAATGAATACTTGTTTTAGTTGCTTAACTTAAAAGTTAGACCTATGATTTTCGTGCAAGTGCGCAACTGCCTAATAAATATAAATGATCAGCTCTAGCTTTATAACGACTCTTTTGATAGTAATTTTTTTTTTTTTGGGGCTAATTTTGAATTATGGGTGTGAATTTGTTCTACGGCCTATAACACCAACATCCAACACATTACAATGTATTTTTATTTAGACTAATTATTAATTATTTTATAATTATAAGCATATTAATTTAATTTATGATATAAATAATTAATTAATTATATATAATTACATTTTTTTATAATATTAAATAATATGTTAATTTAAGTCGAAAATAAGTACAATTTAAAATAATGATTCTTGTGCTCTAAAAGCAGAGGACAGTAGATAATCAATTGTGATGCCTAAAGAACATATGCGAGAATTGGGTACGAATATTAGTGTAACAAATTTCCAAAAAGGCATTTGTTCCCTATGACCGCATAATTTAGATTTTTGATACTTCTTTCATCTTTTTTACAATCGAGCAACAACGCTAATACTCTATACAAATTTACCACATTTTTTTTCTAAGTTATCGCAAGTATCTTTGATTATCCTATTCTTGTTTTATTATCTCTTCTCGTCCTTATTTTCAACTATTATTTTAGAAATATTTTTATTGAGATTTATGGTATTCATTTTAATTAATTTTAATAATAATTTTATCTCTAATGTATCTTAATTCATTTAAATTATTGTTAAAATTGATTAAAATAAGTATTAATAACTTAAATAGGAAAAGTAAAAAAAATATACTAAAATAAAAATAAAGGTACTATAAATATAACAATTCTTAAAATATTGATTAAATTAACATTAATATGGATTAATGTAGTATATTTACGTGATATTAAAACATTTCATAATTAATGTAAAAAAATATTTTCTCAATAAAATTTAAGGTGAAATTGGCTTAAAATAGAGAACATATCTAACTGATTTCATTTAATCTTGATATCTTAGCATGGCCCGATTTTGATAGGGGAAAAGACAATTTTTCTCTTATATTGATTAATGTGAGATCTTTCCCCTAGTTTATGGATTCATTTTTTATTTCTTTTTCTCACTCGTATCATAACTTTCACTTAACCTTCAATTCTGTCCATTTAACATACTCATTTTCACATATTTTTTGAAGGTTTTCGTTTGATTTTGTTTATTCATTCATCACAATTCTGGTATATTTTATTTTTTTGTGATTTTGTGTGTTTAATTTAGTGCTTGTGTATATTTCTATTTCGTTAATTATTGAGGTAATTTTTTGAACCTATTCACTTATTTCTCTTTATTTATACTGAGTATATGTGTATTTCTTTTATATGTGTTTTTTTTGTTATTGTTCATTTGTTGTATTTTTTGTGTTTTCTTGTTATTTCGTATCGCTCTAAGTGCTCTGGGTTATCTTCATCTTTTTCATAGACTTTCAAAGGTTTTCATTTAACTTTGTTGATTCATTCATCACGATTATGTTATATTTCATTTTTTTGTTATTTTGTATGTTTGATTTATCATTTATATGTATTTGTATTTTGTTACTTACATAGACAATTTTTTTAACTTATTCACTCATATCTCTCAATTTCTACTCAATATGTGTATTTCTCATATATTATATTGTTTATTATTTGTTTGATTTAGTCTTTATTTATTTTCGCTTTAAGTTGGTGTACGCTGAAATTTAATCAATACAATGTAAGTTTTATTCTCTGTTAGTTGTGTTTCTCTGTTGTTATGTCATTTTTTATTAAGATTTTATGTTTTTTTAGTCTTTCTTGTAAATATATAAAAAAGATATGGTTTCATATAAGTATGAAGGGGTTAAGGTTCTCTCGTACCGAATTTTAGCTTGCTATTAGTTTGAAGTTGCTATATGATGACAAGTATATTGATGTTGATAAGGATTCAACTTTATTTGTTACAAATTATTTTTGTAAGTTTTCTCATATCGAATATTTGAAGTTTTTGGTAGATTGTATTGGGAAGCCTAATCCTCGCTTTGTGACTACTCGTAAGAAAAAGAGTGGTACGAAATCAAAAAATGTTAGATTGAGTATTAAATCTCTTAAGGGGAAGCAAGTTGTTGGTACTGAATTTGAGTTTATTGAGATTATTGAGAAATATATTGTTATGATTTGTTTGATATATCTTTTAAAGTACAATTTACTTGATAAAATTGAATAATTTGTGTGTTTGTACAAAAGCACTACTATTAGCTATTGATTGGGATAAGTTCAATTCTTATCCATGGAGTAACATGGTCTTCAATTTACTTTTTGATGGCTTGAATAAAAACTATGTACATATACGTAATATGACTTTGGGGATGAATCTGAAAAAAGTTAATACTAGGCAGAAGCTAAAAAAAGGATAATAGAGTTAATTTTCAAATCTATGGTCTTAGTTTGGCATTTTAAGTCTGGATGCATGTTGTTATTCTAAATATTGGAAATGAACTTGCTATTTGCTTAAACAATCAATTTGTGACAATTTTAAGGTGGTTGAATGTTATCAAACTAGAATTAGCTTAAGTCAAGGTCATTCTTGATAAGCATTAAGCCATAATATTTTATTTTTCAAATTGTTATATTTTTATTTGTCTATTTTAAGTTTTTAATAGCTCCATTGTATTATTTTTCATAAGATATAACATGTTATTATATTGTTGGTATGTTACATTGAATGTCAACATATGATGTAACATGTTACATTAGATGATAAATACTATGTAACTCGATGTAATATGTTACATAACATGTGTACATATTATGTAACATGTTATTTATATATCATATATGTTGTACATGTTAAATAGCATTTTAATTAGTATGTTTCATGGTTTTAATTACTTTATTTTGATAATGTTACTTATTATGTCGTGTTTTTTAGTAGGTTCGTGCGAATACAATACTAGCACATGTGAATGCCTCATGTTTTAAATCTTTATTGTTCCCTATTGAATTAATGTATTATGATGAGATGGGATTGTCTCAAAGTCATGTTAGAGGTTCATAATATGAACCAGTGGATGATGTGTTATTGATGGAGAAGTTATTGGAGAATAAGAAGAAGTGTGAGGATGAGGGTTGAAGTCATCGAATGTTGATTTCGATAATTTTTACGAGAATATGACTTTATATATTGATTCCAAATTTAGTCAGCAAAAATCTTATTTTGATGAGCATAGAGAAACCATTGAAGGACTTCATATGAATCTTATAATGATTTTGTCAAGGATTTTCGAATCTTTAAGTTTTAAATTATTGTTTGATAATATATTATTTTATAAATTGTTTGTTTCATATTATTTTGTGTATTTATTACATATGTAATATGATTTTTTGGTTATTATATTAGTTATATTTTATGAATGATTATTTTTTATTTCCTTTATGGTTGTAGACACAACATACTTCTAAATCATACAAATATCCCACCAAGATCTATCCAACACCGATTTGACATAGAAATAGTGACATTGGTAGTAGGATATGTAATTTTGATGATACAAACAAGCCTTCTTTTGATCTTGGCTTGAATTTAGAAGTTTCACAAATGGTTTTGAAGACTTCATGTTCTCCTTCTTGCAATCCAAATTTTAATAATGATACATTTTATTATTTGGATCAATATGTACAATTGTATCATTTTGGATCTAAGATAAGGTTTGACCCTTTTATTCCACCTTCTAAATCTAGATATACTTTTGTGTTGAAAAGGGACATGAGATTAATTAAACCATCAAAAGCCATTTAAAGTAGACGCTTCCTTTAAACCTATGGAATCAACATCTTGTGTCTATGATGCGCATAAGTTTACCGAAATTTATGGAGATGACAAGGCATTGAAGCATCCAAGTTGCCCTTACCAACATTTATTCAAGGATTGAAAAAAATGTTTCAATGATTGATTTAGACAAAAATCTTTATATACGTTTTTATCCTTTTCTTTTTCATTATATTTATATGTTTTTTTTGTATATTTTTTTGACATTGTTTCATTTCTTTAATTAGTTGTCCTATTAAAATCCAATATCGAGATTTGGCTATTGATAAAGAGAATTTCTTTATTCCTTAAAAAGGACTAAAGGATTGCTTCATGGTGTTGTAAGAATTGCACTTTATATTATTGTTTGAACTTAATAATCATTAGTTGTTTGTTTTTTATCATATACTTTAATATTTGCATGTATTTGGTATTTTTTGTTTTATTGTATTTGGATAGAGTGTTGTATGAGATTCGTGCTTAGAGGTCTCGTTATCCCAACACTTTTGGGTTGAAGAGTTATTCTACATTGAGACATTTTTCAATGTAAATTATGCACTATTTTTTTTTACAATTTATGATGTTATATAATTTATGATATACAATATAACATGTTACAGTGCATATAAGCAACAATATAACATGCTATATCGTTGTTTATAGTTGATGTAATATATTACATAATAGTTCAAAAATGATATAACATGTTATATAGTATATAAAAAATGGTGTAATATGTTACAGATTATGTTATAACATGTTACCAATTTATATAATATTAAATATTCATAATCTTTAATAGTGTTTTATTTTTCAATTACATATTATTTTGTGTAAGTGGATTGTATGAAATTCGATCAATGTTTGTCTCAATAATCCAAAGAATATTAGTCTACATGCCGATAATTATTTTGTTTAATTTGCAATAGAGTCACCAAATTTAATTGAACATTATTCAATTGGTTGAAAGGAGGAGTGTAATCATATAACAATCGTGATACCCAATTTGTTGTATTTTTTAGGATATCATGAATATGGTAAGAATTATCAATCTAATCCATACATTTCAAGACCAATATTACGGTGGAAGGTGTTCCAAAATAGGACAATATATAATGATTTTATTTAATCCTATTTAATTAGTACTTTTTTTCATAATTTTATTTTCACCCAACCTAATTTATTGTTTCTTTTGTTTTTATTTTGTTGCTATGACCGTGTGATTTGGTCAATGAAATTTGTGAGTTTCTCACAAAAGGATGAACATTGAACATGATTAATTTCATTAATTTTTAAATATTAAGAATATATATTGTATACAATTTGTTTATAATAATGAAATGTTAGACCTTGCATATTAAGATGTTGAATAAATAGTGATAATTCATTTGTAGTTAGAATATTGTAGTCTTGATTTCTGGATATTTAGAAATACAAACAATGAGAATTAAAGTTTTATATTTTTTTATTGTAATAATTTGATGGATGTAGTTTAATCTTGATACATTGATTTTAATGTAATAGTATAATTTATCACCTTTATTTCCTGTGTATTAAAAATTATTCAGGTTTGTATATATTAATCATATTATGTAACAAGTTATATTGTATTATAAGATTAATATAATATATTATATTATATCTGATAATATAGTTTTATATTATGTAACATGTTACATTATATATGAAAAATAATATATTTCTTATAACATACATAGTTTATGTTAAAAATAAAATATTTAATAACAAAAGATCACAAATATGACTTGATGATGACATTAGGAAAATATTCTTATCAACTAATGTAAAATCATATTAACGTATATAAGTTTTGGCCATTTCAATTGTCAAGAATATATATGTAAATGTAATACTAAAAGAAAATTTTATATCTATAAGTTCATTTATAATTTTATAAAATGTAAAGTGATATGAATTTATTTTTGTGTTGTGGTTTTCTTTCTATTCTTTTTCTTGATTTCTTTCTTGAGTCCTTTAAAATCACCAAGTGATTGTGTTCTTGTTCTTCCTTTCTTCTTATCTTCTATGCCATCATCTTTTTTTAATAATTGGTGGCAACATTAAGACATCTCTTACAATGATTAGTAGATTCCATTTACTTTCTATTGGAAAAGGTGAATTTTTATAAAACAAATGATGTCAATTTGTGCCGTGTCCCATATTGTTATTTTACATCACTGAGGAAATGTATAAATAGAAAATAATTGGCTATTGGATTTAGGTCCCAAGGGGCACCCACTTTTGTGGAAGGGGAGAAGATCTAGGCAAATGTGATACCACACACGTGTGCGTGCGTCTATTGCTGTCGTCCAGTCGAGTTGAGCCAAGTCTGTGTGCATGAGGTGGCATTTTATTTTTTTTGAATTTTTTTTACTTAAAAAATGATTGTTATTTTTCTTTACTCAAAAAATGATTGTTATTTTTCTTTACTCAAAAAATGACCGTTATTTTTCTTTACTCAGAAAATGACCGTTATTTTCCTTTACTCAAAAAATGACCGTTATTTTTTCTTTATTCAGAAATATCCATTAAATGGTCATTATTCTTCTTTACTCAAAAAATAGTTGTTACTCTTTCCACCCAAACATGACCGTTATTATCATATTGATCACATGTTTTCTCAAACCTATAAATAGAGGGCCTCAGCTTAGTTTCAACATATCAATTGCAAACATCTATTACTAAGAAAAATCTCTCAAAAAGAAAAAAAAATCCTAAATATTTTGAGTTTTCCGAGCAACAAAATTTTATAGTGTAGCATTCTAATCTTCATCAGTGTTGTGAAGTTCCGAGATAGAAAACAAAGATTTTGAGCTATTTTATCCTGAAGACGATAAGATTGTGTTTTCTTGTACAAGTTTGGGTAGAGTCACGAAACGTCTTAAAGAGAGTGACCTAGTCCGCAACTCAACCCAAGTAGTACATTTCAATATATCGATAACATCGTTCTTATATTGCTTTTAACATACTTGTCCTAACACTTTCTTATTCTATTGGATAGATTGGAGTTTCAAATGCTAACTTCAAGTAAGCGGTGTGGTAGTAGATTGAATACATGTCTTTTATAGATAGCTTTTTTTCATTACATGCAGCAATTGTATACGCATAAGGAATTTTCAATGCTTGGAATTTACCATAGGTACAAATCTTGTACTCAAAGTATACTATGTAACTTTCAAACTCTCTCTTCACTTGTACTATTTGACTATTTATATTTATTACATTAATCTATTTTGTCTTGATCTTCCTTTTTTAATTTTATCTTGCACCCATTTTGTTAGTGTTCTTATACCTGATGCAACTTTCCTAATTTTTGCAAACCTAATTTGGATTATATCTTGTATCTCTCCTA